>JAVTVY010029567.1:0-12342 GCA_036873755.1 Hanleya hanleyi | reverse complement strand
AAAAACCCAGAACCAAGTCAGGACATGCATTCCACACAGGCAGAATGCAGGCAGGCAGACAGGAAGGCAGGCAGGTAGGAGGGCTGGCTGGCTGGCTGGCTGATCAAGTCAGGTCAGGTAAGTCAGATTGAATACACCCCTTTCCCTAAAAATCGACTCCTTTTATACATTTTACTACTCGCGGCCATCTTGTACCCACCTCCCACCAAATCACACTGGCGGCCATCTTGTACCCACCTCCCACCAAATCACACTCGCTGGCGGCCATCTTGTACCCACCTCCCACATCTCACTCACACTGGCGGCCATCTTGTACCCACCTCCCACATCTTCCACTCACTGGCGGCCATCTTGTACCCACCTCCCACATCTCACTCACACTGGCGGCCATCTTGTACCCACCTCCCACATCTCACTCACACTGGCGGCCATCTTGTACCCACCTCCCACATCTTCCACTCACTGGCGGCCATCTTGTACCCACCTCCCACATCTTTCACTCACACTGGCGGCCATCTTGTACCCACCTCCCACATCTCACTCACACTGGCGGCCATCTTGTACCCACCTCCCACATCTTCCACTGGCGGCCATCTTGTACCCACCTCCCACATCTCACTCACACTGGCGGCCATCTTGTACCCACCTCCCACATCTTCCACTGGCGGCCATCTTGTACCCACCTCCCACATCTCACTCACACTGGCGGCCATCTTGTACCCACCTCCCACATCATGACACTGGCGGCCATCTTGTACCCACCTCCCACATCATGACACTGGCGGCCATCTTGTACCCACCTCCCACATCATGACACTGGCGGCCATCTTGTACCCACCTCCCACATCTTCCACTGGCGGCCATCTTGTACCCACCTCCCACACATCACGCATGCGCACACCGCCCCAATACCGCCCCATTTTTTTTTTCTGCGCACACTTATGACGTCACACAAGGTTCTGCGCATGCGCAGTGAGGCGCTATTTCGCCAATTTAGCCTTTGTATACTACTCACGTCAATACTCGCGGCAATGATAACTATAAATGACGGAATGATGGACAAATATAGAGCGAGGAAACGTGTTATACAATATCAATTCACGTCAACACTCTCAGCAATGATAACTATAAATGACAGAATGATGGACAAATATAGATAGAGGAAACGTGTTATACAATATCAATTCACGTCAACACTCGCGGCAATGATAAATATAAATGACAGAATGATGGACAAATATAGATAGAGGAAACGTGTTATACAATATCAATTCACGTCAACACTCTCGGCAATGATGAATATAAATGACGGAATGATGGACAAATATAGATAGAGGAAACTTGTTATACAATATCAATTCACGTCAACACTCTCGGCAATGATGAATATAAATGACAGAATGATGGACAAATATAGATAGAGGAAACTTGTTATGCAATATCAATTCACGCCAATCCGTGGCGTGTCCTCCTCCTCCTCCTACTCCTCCTCCTCTTCCTCTTACTCCACTTTACTCACTGCACAGTGGGTCGCATAGGTGTGGCGCGGGATAGAGTGGAGCGAGACACCTGGGGTTTTCACTACCTGAGATTCCATGGGACAGGCTTACACCCTACACTAGAATGGGTCGACTGCGCATGCGCGATGAGTAGTGCGCGATGAGTAGTATGGAAAGGGCACGCGATCTCCCTATCCCTATAGGTGTGGCGCGGGATAGGGTTCCATGGGCCAGGCATGCACCCTGCGCATGCGCGATGAGTAGTATAGAAAGGGCACGCGATCTCCTTATCCCTATAAACTAACCCATGGGGGTGAATGAACCCATGGGGGTGAATGAGCCATGGGGGTGAACGAACACTCGTAACTATGAATGACAGAATGATGGACAAATATAGATAGAGGAAACGTGTTATAAAATATCAATTCACGTCAACACTCTCAGCAATGATAACTATAAATGACAGAATGATGGACAAATATAGATAGAGGAAACGCATTGTTCGGAAACACAAGGTAACGATAAATCATTGCGACAACAAACAGTTTAAAATAGTTAATAATACCGTTTAGAAATGGAAAATGATTAATATTATATTTGTTATGTTACATTCCACTGAGTCGCCCACTTGCATCTACTGCTGGTTCACACTCCACATAACAATTATCCTGTTGGTGCAATTATCCGTACATGAGAGAAATAAATATCAAATGTATTAATATGATTGAAGAGTGTCAGAATCCGTTTGCTGATCTCCTGTATTTGAATGATCAGTTTTGGACTTCCGATGACAACAGAAGATGTCCAAGAAGGCTTTTCTAAAGTTAGAAGAAACACAGAAATACACAATTGGACAATTGGATTTGCTGCACTGTTTACGTAAATCATAATGCGAAAAATCCAGGTTAAAAGGTACGTCACCTTTCCACCGTCCGCAAAACTGAAGTCGTCTGAACTGAATGAGTAGAGCAATATCACCACTGTGAAAGGGATTTGACAGACAATGAAAATGGTTACAACCGACAAAAGCATAATCACAACCTGTAATCGCCCACGACGATTGGCGGTTGACTTTCCTCCCTCAGTTGTGTCACCAGGCACAGCCTTTCTCAGCACGGAGATCATCCGCCCATATAAAAATACCAGCAATGGAATGGGCACAAAGAATATTATGATAGACATTGCTGCATCATAGTTTATTTTCCATGGTTCGTCATTTGTCAGATAACAGTAATAGTAAGTTGTGTTATCATCCTTCCATTCCTCGTAGGTAGATATGTAGATATAGGGTATGGATGAACCTAAAGCAATTATCCAGATGAGCACTAGAGCAATGTTCGTGTTTCTCCCGGACCAAATTCGGCGGATCTTCAGTGGGTGACAAATGGCAAAGTATCGGTCCACACTAAGAAAGAAGAATATTAAGGCTGAACACACAACGGCTCCTCTGTCGTAGAAATTGAGGAAGTAACGTATAAATAAGAATAAATGAACATTATTTCATAACATTCATCACTTCTGCAATGGTGAATAAAAATGCAATAATTTGATTATTGAATTTGTACATTAGAGCTCATGGTAGGTCCACATTTCACATTAGAGCCCATGGTAGGTCCACATTTCACACTAGAGTTCATGGCAGGTCCATATTTCTCACTGGGCCCATGGAGGTCCACAATTTAGAGCTCATGCAGGCCCGGCGAAGTGGTGGTGGTGTTGGGGGGGGGGGGGGAACTAGAGGGGCTCCTCCCAATAATTTTGCCGAAAGTACTCTCTTTCCCAGGTAATTTCCCTGCAAGTAACTATAACGACGGACGGGTTAGAGGGTTTTCTCACATTTTCTGTTCCGTCTAACAGTCATGGCCAGTGCTAACATGAGATTGATCTAATCAAAACCCCTCGGCTTTCCCCAAGTGATTGAGACCCATGTGTAGTGTGAATTGGGGAAGAGACAGTTCTATGTGGGATGATCAAGATATACCGGTAGTTGGTTACATTCAGGCATATAGGACAGAAACAGAACAATTATATATCTGTAAAGGGGCATAACTCTGTAAAATATGGGTCGAGGGGAGCCACTTTCGATAGGCGTCTGACTTAGCACTCTGTAAAATAAGAACGGAGAGGAATAAGCTGTACCGAACACGGATCTGCGGCTATAACTTGTACTTTCAGCTACAGATAACAAAATCGGAGATTATTATATCCAAAAGGGGCATAACTCCATAAGCGAGTAATCCTTTGTTGACTTGTAGAATACAACAATATAAATAAGTTTCCAAAATATAGTAGCTATACCGAACACAATTCTGCAGATATACTTGGTTACATTCAGGCACATAGGACAGAAATATAAATTAATATATCAGTAAAGGGGCATAACTCTGTAAAGTATGGGCCGAGTGGAGCCACTTTCGATAGGCTTCTGACTTAGCACTACTGTAAAATAGGAACCGAGACGAATAAGCTGTACCGAACACGGATCTGCAGATATAACTTGTACATTCAACTACAGATAACAAAATCGGAGATTATTACATCCGAAAGGGGCATAACTTCATAAGCTGAGGCGAGTAATCCTTTGTTGGCTTGTAGAATACGGCAATATAAATAAGTCCCCAAAATATAGTAGCTATACCGAACACAGTTCTGCAGATATAGTTGGTTACATTCAGGCATATAGGACAGAAATAGAACTTAATATATCTGTAAAGGGGCATAACTCTGTAAAATATGGACCGAGGGAGCCACTTTCGATAGGCGTCTGACTCAGCACTCTGTGAAATAAGAACCGAGACGAATAAGATGTACCGAACACGGATCTGCAGATATAACTTGTACGTTCAACTACAGATAGCAAAATCGAAGATTATTACATTCAAAAGGGGCATAACTCCATAAGCCGAGGCAAGTAATCCTTTGTTGGCTTGTAGAATACAAGAATATAAGTAAGTTTCCAAAATATAGTAGCTATACCAAACACAGTTCTGCAGATATAGCTGGTTACATTCAGGCATATAGGACAGAAACAGAAATTCATATATCTGTAAAGGGGCTGAACTCTGTAAAATATGCGCCGAGGGGGGCCACTTTCGATAGGCGTCTGACTTAGCACTTGATAAATAAGTATTGAAAATTTCATGGTTGTGTCTCAAGCGGTTTTGCCTAAAATGCGGTAACGGACGGACGGACGTACGGACGTACGCTCCGACGGACGGACGGACGTACATGGCAACGACAATACCCCGAGGCCAAAATGGCCGAGGGGTAAAAACTGATTACAAGCGTCTGGTCCGTCAGTCATAAATCAGCGGTCGTCTATTAAAGAATATCCGCGCCCATAATCCAACGACATATTCCTTATTCTATATAACAGAACTCCTGCTGAAGGGACCTAAATATGGAGAGCCGAGAAGAATAAATCTGAAGGTCGATCAGAAGATAGTCCAGTCTGCATTGGAACAGTACGTTATTGATTGGTCTAAGCATGAAAAAAGTTGAACCTATAGTACTCGCTGATTGGCTGGAACTCACCAAGAGTAAGGTCGTTGAAACAATTAATTACCGAAATTACCGAATTACAGAATTACCCTTCCCCAAGCAAAACAAGTACTGAGAACCTCAATTCGCAAGAAGTTCTAGCAAATCTCCAGAGTAAATTCGTCATAGTTTCCGCATTCCATATAACAGCATTAGCACCAAATCCAAAAAGCCAATCATTGTATACATAAACATAGGCTAGTTTCCTGTAAGAGAGAAGCGGTCAACAACTTTCAATGATGCCGGCAAGACATCAGGATGTTCCAAAAATATCCGTATCGTTGATCAGTATTCTTAATCCATAGGATATTCGTTGTCCAGAAAGGAATAATTTACGATGTCGAAATTGTAATCATCTCTTTTGTCATAATAAGTCGACGAGAAAGAAAGCCCGCTTCATTTTTATAGAGATATCGGTCTAAATATGTTGTGCCGGTAAGGCTATCTGTAGTTTCCTCCAAATCCGGTGAAGGTGGATATATATCCTTCACTTCCTCATTTATATAGCCATTATCCACAGCGAGAAGAACGTCTATATAGCGTTTGGTGAATGAGAAGGAATGGACTTTGAATTGACCGATTTTTAAAAGCGCCTGCATAAACATGTAGTCATATTCATAAGAGAAGAGATTTAGGTCAGCCAACAATCAGTACCCATTGGAATACCTATATGCTGTTGACATATTGTGTTGCCAAATTTCACATAGATATTTTTAATGAGAAATTCAAGCAACTCTATAAACAAAGAAACATCCCTGAATGATATCCACTGTATGTAGAAGAGCTAAAGAATGCTTTATGGCTTCTTACATGAATATATCTGCGATCAGATTTCTTGAACACAGATACAATTAATGAACTTAGACGGTCAATAAAGTCTGGATGAGGGATTGTAGTATAGAGAGTCGAAAAATCCCATGTGGATACATGTCTGAACGGTATGTGACCTTTAGCATCAAGCCGAACCGGCACGGGTTCGAACCCAGCTGGTCCATGTGTGAAAGTTTGTCAGTTACTTGCCGAAGGGCGGTGGTTCTCTCCGGGTACTCCGGCTTCCTCCACCAACCAAACTGACTGTCACAATATGAGTGAAACAAACTTGAGTGTGACATTAAGCCAAATTCCCTCCCTCCTCCCTCCTTTAGCATCAAGTACTTCCGTAAGACATTTTGAGTTTTTCAATATCCACATACATTCAACGCCAGAGTTTTTAGAAATAGTGGCGCAATACCTTTCTCGTGTCAACAGGGTTGAAAGAAGCATCGTGGTGCAGCTTTTTGAACCAGCTACGAATCTAGCTTTGTATGGTATACCGGTATACATGATTGGTTGGAAGACAAACACCTCTTTCCTTGAGAAACGTTTTGTGATTGTTAAATAAATCTTCCAGAGTAAATGCAGTTTGGGAGTAAGTAGACGTATAATTGATGATGAGTAGTATAGAAAGAGGATTAACCCTCATATTTTCCAGGGAGGTAACTCTTGGTGCCCTTAATTCCAGGTTATAGTATAGGAAGCGGTCATTCACGGCCTTTGACCTCTGAGGCGCCAGGTGGCGGTCACGTGGCAGTCATATGGAGGTCAAAAGTAGTTCCGGCATAAATAAATAAATAAATAAATAAAAAACGGAACACGGACTTTACCCCTACAATATACAATATACGGTGAAATGCCTGTATGGGTATAGCTCCATACTGACTATGGGGGGAGGGGTGGTCAATTTTGTTTGTGGACTTTACTATGGGTTGTGGGGTCTCGTTTTTCTCGTCTCGCCAAGAAAATCACAATGGGAAGGGTCCCGGAGCGAATCGGTGAAATTTTTGGGGAAAGTCACCGAGGTCTGTATATAGGCTCATACTGGCTATATGGGGGGGAGGGGTGGTCAATTTTTTTTGTGGGCTTTACTATGGGTTGTGGGGTCTCGTTTTTCTCGTCTCGCCAAGAAAATGACAATGGAAAGGGTCCCGGAGCGAATCGGTGAAATTTTGGGAAAAAGTCACCGAGGTCTGTATATAGGTCCATATAGCCTCATACTGGCTATATGGAGGGAGGGGTGGTCAATTTTTTGTGGGCTTTACTATGGGTTGTGGGGTCTCGTTTTTCTCGTCTCGCCGAGGAAAACACAATGGGAATGGTTTCGAAGCGAATCGGTGAAATTTTTGGAAAAAGTCATCGGTATATAAGCCCATGTAGTCCTATACTGGCTATATGGGGGTATAGGTCCATCCTGGGAAATTCACACACGTTCATTGTGATATGGGTTGTTTGGATTTGTTTTTCACGTCTCGTCATTTAGAACACGATGGGAAGGGTCCCGGAGCGAAACGGTGAAAGTTTTGGTAAGAGTTCACGGAGGCCTGGGTAGGCCCATAGGCCTATACTGCATGGCTATTGGGGTATAGGCCCATACGGGGTGGACGTTTTGGGGTCTAGGTAAGCCCCTAATGATCCTATGATGTCGTATGAGGTCTTATTTTGAAGCTCTCGTGGAGGAGCATCCCACTGGACTAATGGTTCGTCCGTTTTCAATAGTCTGTGCATGCGCAGTCTGGCCGCAGTATAGAAAGCAGGCATTTTGGGGGGTATGTGGGTGTGTGTTTGGGATAGAGATGGACCGCTGTGGGTCCGAATGGGTCGTGGAAGGTGTCAAAGTGAAGCTTGTGTGGGATAGAGTCAGAATGGCGTGTTTTTAAATGCAAGTCGCGTCAATCTGCGCATGCGCAGTTGGTTGTAGTAAGTAAAGTAGCCATTTTGGGGGTGCGTGGAGATGTGTTTGGGTAGAGAGGGACCATCCTTGGTCCGAATGCGTCCTGGGAGGTGTCATTTTGTAGCTCTCGGGGTGTACATCTCCATTTTAGGGATGTTCGCTTCATCTGTGACGTCATCGGTGACGTCATCAGTACGAGTAGTAGCGAAAGTGGGCATTTTAGGGAAGTGCAGGAAGGTATTTTGGGTAGAGAGGGACCATCCTTGGTCCGATTGTGTCGTGGGAGGTGTCATTTTGTAGCTCTCGGGGTGTAGACCCCGATTTGAGGGATGATCGCGCCATCTGTGACGTCATCGGTGACGTCATCAGCACGAGTAGTAGCGAAAGTGGGCATTTGAGGGAAGTGCAGGAAGGTATTTGGGGTAGAGAGGGACCATCCTTGGTCCGATTGTGTCGTGGGAGGTGCCATTTTGTAGCTCTCGGGGTGTAGACCCCGATTTGAGGGATGTTCGCGTCATCTGTGACGTCATCGGTGACGTCATCAGTACGAGTAGTAGCGAAAGCGGGCATTTTGGGGCAGTGAAGGATGGATTAGTAGTATAAAAGCGCATTTCGAGCCCTATTGACCTTGCGGCGCAATGCGCAATGTGTGTATGTGTGAGTGTGTACGCGTGTCTGTGTGTGTGTGTATACGTCTGTGTGCGTGTGTGTATGCGTGTGTGAGTGTGTATGTGTCTGTGTGTATGCGTGTGTGTGTGTGTATGAGTCTGTGTGCGTGTGTGCATGCGTCTGCGTGTGCGTGCGTGCATGTGCGTGTGTGTTTATGCGTGTGTGTGTGCGTGTGTGCGTGCATGTGCGTCTGTGTGCGTGTGTGTGCGTCTGTATGTGTGTGTGTGCGTGTGTGTGCGTGTGTTTGCGTGTTTGTGTATGCATGTGTGTGTCGCTGTATGCAGGCGCACGCTCCTGTGGTGTATCCTGTACCCTATAGCCATAGGGCATAGGGTACGCCACCAAACACAGAGTACATGTACTCTGCGCATGTCCATGTATTCTGAGCATATCCATACACATGTACTATGTGCCTGTACCTGTAATCTGTTTATGTACATATACTGTCAATATACATGTTCCTTTTCCATCTACATGTACTCTGTGCATGTCATTCCACATGTACTCTGTTCACGTCCATGTATACATACTCTGTTCAAATCCATGTACATACTCTCTGTCCATGTCGCTATATAGCTGGAATATTGCGGAATGCGACGATAAACCTTAATTCTCTCCCTCTCTCTCTCTCTCTCTCTCTCTCTCTCTCTCTCTCTCTCAATGAGCATGTACTCTTTACAATGTCGCATGTAGACCGGTGAGAGAACAACAACAACAACAACAACAACAAGGATGACAGGTCAATCATTTTATTTTCCCCAATGCTACATCATACCCAAGCTGGGGGAGCCGCGTGGGTATGTTTACAATATAAGTAGCCTTTTGTCCAATCAGAGGCCGCTATTTGCATTTGTCGTATTCGTTCCTGTCCGTTAGATGTATTATCGGCTGTTCTTGTCCAATCAGAAGTCGCCATTTCATCTTCGGCCATGTTCGCTCTGAACCGTTTGTTCTAATCGTCGCCAGGGAGGCCAGGATACCGTTGAGGCAACATATCCTCAAATAGTTGTTTGCGCATTCTGAGTATTTATCAGTGCATGGGTGAATACATTCACCCGATGGGAAGATTCCGTAATTTGGTCACGAAGAACGTAACATTGGTCACCCGCTTTACGACCCATTGCAAGTTGGGGCGCTGTTCATAGGCCCATTCCATGACATCCAATTGGTCCACTTGGTCCAGCACGGGCTGTAGCGACGCCCGGTTAATGATGGCAAATGGTTGGTCAAATACCCGGATGTTACTGCTCGGGTAAAAGTATCGGACTTGGCCTGTCTCCTTATGCTGCAGTACATAACCATTGAAGATGAAGATGGCTTCCACGTAGCTGCGTAGACGGGCGAGGTTGGTCAGTCGGAAATTGTAGATATCTTGAATAGGGCGATGACGGTGGAAACAGTGCCGTATCATGGGCCAATGGCGCCGATAGATGTCACTCACTGGATGGGCGTCCTGTAAGAGATCGCTGGGAACATCCACCGCATCTTCCAGTAAATGTTCGTTGTTGTCAGGCGTATGACTGGGAACAGTAATGCTAGGGACCGGCTGGATATCCAGGCTCTTCTGAACTGTAGGTATAGGCGGGCTCTCCGTGTTCGAATCACCAGTGACATTCGTCTCCCCGGGCTCAACTTCACTGGGACAGACGAGTTGACCACATTCTTCGCATGAACGCTTGGGTGGCCCGTGAATTGAACGTTCATGGCGCTGTAAATGATCTGGGCGCTGAAACGACAGTGTACATATCGTACAGCTATACCGGGCGGTTCCATCGTGCCTGGTAGCCTCATGGCGGCGCAAGTCGTGCCGGCGAGTGAATGATTTCGAGCACGTAGTACAAGCGAACATCTTGGTGGTTGACAGAGTGTCTGATGAAACGGCCAGGCCGTTTCCCTTTTATAGCAAGCTAGCCGTTGATCTATTTTTAGCACACTCAGTTCAACTACCCCAAGTCGAGGACCGAGATGTACTGGTGTACGACTGAGCCGCATTCCGCGCTCGCGCGCTTGTGTGTATGTGTGGGCAGTGGATTTTACATTCGGGTTTCCCAGTGGGTTCTTCCATCCGGGTACTGTGGTTTTACATCCGGGTCTTCATCTTACATCCGGGGTTTTCCATGTTTACTGTCACGTGACCGGAACCGTAAGTTGATGGTGCATCCTGTACCCTAGGATGTTCATGAATGTTCCACCATCCCGGATTTCTAATAGGCCCAGGTCCAGAAGCTCTCATGTCCTGCATGTGAATAGTCAGTCATATTGTGTGTGTGTGTGTGTGTGTGTGCGTGTGTGCGTCTGTGTGTATGCATCTGTGTGAGTGTGTGTGTGTATGCAAGTGCGTATGCGTGTGTGTATGCGTGCGTGTGTGTGTGTATGCAAGTGTGTGTATGCGTCTGTGTGTGTGTGTATGCATGTATGCATGTGTGTGAATGTGCGTGTGTATGCGTGTGTATGCGCGTTTGTGCGGGTGTGTATGCATGTGTGTGTATGCGTCTGTGTGTATGTGTGTGCCTCCGTATGCAGGCGCACGCTCCTGTGGTGCACCCTGTACCCTAGGATGTTCATGTTCCACCATCCCGGATTTCTACCAGTCCCAGGTCCAGAAGCTCTCATGTCCTGGATGTGAATAGTCAGTCATATTGTGTGTGTGTGGTTGCGTCTGTGTGTATGCATCTGTGTGGGAGTGTGTGTGTGTGTACGTGTGTATGCGTGTGTGTATGTGTCTGTGTGTATGTGTGTGTGTGTGTATGTGTCTGTATGTGTCTGTGTGGATACGTCTGTGTGTGTGTGCTTGGGCGTGTGTACGCGTGTGCGTGGGCTTGCGTGTGTATGCGTGTGCGTGTATGTGTATGTGTGTGCGTGTATGTGTATATATGTGTGTCTGCGTGTGTGTATGCATGTGTGTGTATGCGTCTGTGTGTGTGCTTGCGAGAGTGTGTATGCGTGTGTGTATGCGTGTGTGTATGCGTGCGTGTGTGTATGTGTGTGTGTATACGCGTGTGCGTGTATGCGTCTGTGTGTATGTGTGTGCGTGTGCGTGCATGTGCGTGTGTGTGTGTGTATGCGTGTATGTGTGTATGCGTGATGTGGCGGTGATTACGAGCTTGGTAGGATTCTAGATTAACCTGGGAAGGATGGACAGTTCCATTTGGACCAATCAGCGGTCGAGAAAAAGAACCAATCAGCGGTCGAACAATCAGCCAATCGATAAGCACCGGGTTTTTCCATGCCTCCATGGACTTGGGGTCCCCACGGCAGGCTTTCGACGCAGTTCGCGCGTGCATCCGGGGACTTCACGTCCGCGCGTCCATCCGGGTACTTCACGTTACGCCTGTGTGTATACGTGTGTATGCGTATGGGTGTGCGTCTGTGTGTATGTGTGTGCGTGTGTGTGAGTATAAGTGTGCGTGTATGTGTATGCTTGTATGAGTGTGTATGCGTCTGTGTGTATGCGTGTGACTCTGCATGCAACCACCACCACCACCACCACCACCACCACCGCCACCACCGGGCGGTGACGGGCGTCAACGCCCGGTGGTGGTGGTGGGAGCTCCCGTGTGGCAGAGCTCTTGGATCGGAGCTCTTGGAGCTCAAAGCCTGTGGAGCTCAGAGCTCGGAGGTGACATTTGCATATGACCTCTGTGAGGTCACTTCCGCTTCCGTTCACGTGACCGGAACTGACCTTTGACCCCTGCGCGCAATTTTTATCCGGTATTGTTAGCGCGCGCAGGGGTCAAAGGTCAGTTCCAGTCATGTGAACGGAAGCGGAAGTGACCTCACAGAGGTCATATGCAAATGTCACTTCCGAGCTCTGAGCTCCACAGGCTTTGAGCTCCAAGAGCTCCGATCCAAGAGCTCTGCCACACGGGAGCTCCCACCACTACCACCGGGCGCTGACGCCCGTCAACGCCCGGTGGTGGCGGTGGT
>JAVTVY010029566.1:0-132556 GCA_036873755.1 Hanleya hanleyi | reverse complement strand
CGTTGGAGCGTCAGATCCCGGAGTTAGTGAGACACGAAGGTAACATTACTCCTCCAGTAGCAGGCCCTCATTATGTCGGACACGGATCTATTGGTCCATAGAGGCCAGGATGCCGCCATGGCCCTGACCTCATGGGCGGAGACCTTGGACAAGGAGATAACCTCAGGTGGTACGTCCGTGTACGCAAAACGAATAGTCTTGGCAAGCCAGGAAGATATAGCATTTTTAGATATCTCCTGCTTGGATGCTTGGAAGAGGGCCCAAACGGGATGAAAAGACGCACCCGCCCAGCTCTCATATGCTCCACACGTGCCAGGTAACAGGAGAGAGCTCTGACGGGGCACAAGACTCTGTCATCGTCAACAGCCGCGGACAGGATGTTGGACAGAGCCGGGATGATGAACTCTCTCGGAAGATTGTCGTAGAGGGACTGGTTCTTCGCAACAAAATCCGGGAGAGTAGATAACGCCACCCAGGTCCACTTAGGGTTGTATCTCAAAGACCTGAAGTCCAAGGCATGGATTTCTGATACGCGGGCGGCAGAGGCAAAGGCAATCAGAAATACGGTCTTGTAAGATAGAAACTTCAACTCACAGGTGCCGATGGGTTCGAAGGGCGGCTCAGAGAGCCGTCTCAGAACCAGAGCCAAATCCCATTTAGGAAGCTGCGGCGTCGGAGTAGGCCTCTCCACCCGAAAGGAACGAAGAAGGGCGGAAAGGTTGACGTCGAGTGATGGGTTGACACCTGTGGTCAATTGAAGTACCCTGGAGATAGCGGACCGATAGCCATCGACCGTGGCCGGAACAAGCTGCCTGTCATGGAACAGATGCAAAAGGAAGTCTGCTACCTGGTGAACAGTGGCAGAGGTTGGAACAATTCCACGTCCAAAACACCAGGTAGCGAAGGACTTCCACTTGTTCTGGTACACCGCAGTCGTTGATGCTCTGGTGGACCGGACCATCCTTTCGGACGCTTCGACAGAAAATCCAGCCTCAACGAGCTGATGCTGGAGCACTTGAACGTGGTCAGTTGAAATAGACCGGGATTCGAGTGATACAGGCTGGATCTCGGCTGACGAAGCAGGTTCCACCAAAGCGGCAGCCGACGAGGCACGTCTATGAGAAGATCCATCAGGTCTGGAAACCAAGGGCGAGTGGGCCACCACGGATCCACAAGGTAGACCACGCACGGCTGTGCTTGGATCTTCCGGAGGACTTGTGACAAGATTGCTGGCGGCGGGTAGGCGTACGCAATCATGTCGGACCAGTCCAAAGACAGGGCGTCAACTGCCAGGGCTGCTGGATCCGGAACGGGAGACACATAGGCCGGCAGTAGATGGTTCCAACGGGTGGCGAACAGATCTACGTTCGGCGTCTCCCATATCCGAGACATCTGGGCTAGGATGTCTTCGTGGAGCTGCCATTCGGTCGCTATTATCTGATTCGGTCTGGACAGTGCGTCGGCTAAGACGTTCAGATGACCGGGAATGTGGCGAGCTCGCACAGAAATTCCATTGTCCCAACATAGGCTGAAGAATTTCTGTGCTTGATCCAGCAGTTGGGGAGAGTGAGTCCCTCCCTGCTTGTTTATGTAGGCGAGGACTGTCGTGTTGTCCGCTGCTACTAACAAGCGTTGGTTCTTGAGGTCTGGAAGCAATCTCTGTATGGACAGGGTTACGGCCTGGAACTCCAATACATTGATATGTAGCTTCCTCTGGCTGTTGTTCCACAAGCCGGATATTGACCTCGAACCCAAATGTGCTCCCCATCCTTCCATCGATGCGTCCGTGAACAGTTGATGGGATGGCTGAAAGGGTAGGAAGGTGACACCTATCATCACGTTCTCTGGCTGCAGCCACCAGCGTAGGAGACGTTTGACATCCTCTGTCACAGGGACAGTAGGATTCAGGTGCCGTTTCGGCCAATGGTTGTTGAGGTGCATCATCAACGGCCGAAGCTGCAACCGACCTCGAGGTGTTACATCCTGAGTTGATGTTAACAGGCCGATAATTGCAGCGAACTGGAGAGCACGTCTGTTCGATGCTGACAGGAACGTCGGCACCGACGTCAGAATTTTCTTCCAGCGGTCTTCCGGAGGTTTCGCTAACGCTGAAAGGGTGTCGTAGGAAACTCCGAGAAAGACTCGAGACTGGGATGGTGTCAACTCCGATTTGCCCTCGTGAGGAAGATAGCCCAGAGCAACAAGGACCTCCCAAACGAAATTGGTGTCCTTGCGGAGAATTGGAGTTCCTCCCTGCACTGATTCCGTAGTAGGGAATCGTCGAGGTAGAAGTGGTACTTGAGACCTCTCGTGTGCAGGAATGACGCCACCGGGTTGAAAATTCTGGTGAAGACCCAAGGGGATGTGGATAGTCTGAAAGGGAGCACGCGTAACTGGAACTTCCGGTTGCCAACCAGGAAGCGCAGATACTTGTGATGAGCCCTGTAGATCGGAACATGCAGATATGCATCTTGGAGGTCGAGAGATGTCATCCAATCCCCTTGTAACAGAGCCGAACGAATAGACCGGAACGACTCCATCCGGAAATGAGGAGGCGGGGCCAAGAAGTCCTTGTTCAACCGACGCAGGTTTATAACCATACGCATTTCAGTGGTGTTCTTCTTGGGGACCAGGAACACCGGAGAATAAAAGCCCGGGGACAGATCGTTTGGCGGAAGTTCTATAGCTGCACCCTTCACTACCAACTTGTCCACGGACCTCTGAATCTCCATCAGGTGCTCCCGACGCACTGGAATTCGAGACGCCCTGGGTGACGTAGTCAACGGGGGAGTTGTGGCGAACTCCAGCCGATACCCATGACGTAGGGTGTTCAATACCCACGAATCCGCCTCCAAATTCCTCCAAAACCTTACAAGTCTCCCGCCTACCGGAAGCGCCGGATCTGGTGGAATTGGGAACAGCGGCAACGTGCGGTCTCGCCATGCAGAAAGCACATCTGCATGGCCCGTGTCCTCATTTCTTGGAAGCTTTGGCGGACTTCCCTTTTCCGCCACCACGTTTAGAGTGGCCGCTCCCCCTCCCTTCGAACCTCCGCCGGATTTCGAAGAGGAGGGTACATCCTTCTTGGCACCAGCCCCGGAAGAAGAACTTGAAGATGCAGCTTTCTTCGGGGCCGAGGAAGACGACGTCGAGGCCTCGGGGGCCGATCGCTTCCTCTGTTGCGGTCCAAAGTAAGAATGTGTGGTCCTGGCAGCGGACATTTCATTCTGCAGCTCAGGTAGTGCACCGGCAAACAGAAGTCCTGAGGCGGGGGACTGCTCCCTTAAGGTCGATCTCACACTGGCCGGGGTATACGTAGGCAGGGCCGAAAACAGTGCAAGACGCCTTAAGTGTACAAACATAGCGGACATGAAGACTGAGGATGCCATCAAGTCCGCGTCTGCATGCGCAGCTGCCGTCAGGAAGTCCTTCATCAGGTTGACGTCATCCACCGGAACAGATACATAACCGGAAGGTGACGTTTGGGGTATGTGATTAAGGATCGTGCGAATGGCGTAAAGAAACCAATCGAGATGGGAAGTAATCGCTACCTCCTGTCTAGAAGTGTCCTCCAGTAGACACATCTGACGAACAGAAAGAGGAATGTCTTTCTTCGGCGGAGAGACTCCAAGAAACTGATCGAGTTCTGGTTCCTGGACTGCTGCTCGATCATGCCAAGGTGAGCCGTGTACTGAATACGACCGGAACACGGGTCGCTCCAACGGGAAGACACCAGTAGATTTCTTAAAAAGAGATCTAGACTCCTGTTGTCGTTGCCTCTCATCTTGGGTCTTAGGAAGTGAGAAGGCGTCCCGCATGCGTTCAGCACATTCAAAAACAGCTCTAGAAGGCGAAAGTGGCGTGCGATGTGACGTCTCTTGTCGGAGATCAGACATCGCAGTGACCCTTCTGGATTCTACAATTGGCGGAGGAGTCATATCCGGAAACAACTCATAAAGGCGAGCCAGTGTATCAGAGTAACTGGACGCGGCGAGGTCCGGATCAGCATCGAACAAGGAAGTCTGTTCTTCCGTTTCCGTCTCAGCGTTATTCACTGTCCCGGGATTCACAGGGGTAAACCTGGGCACAAACGAGGGAGGTGTAGGTCTACTACCCTGCGAGAGATCAAGTGGTAGCTGAGGATGGGAACCGGAAGTCGGCCTCCTTGATGATACGGGGCGAGGTTGATAGCCAGCCCACTCGGGCACCGGAAGTGGTGTAGGAGATGGTGGAGGAGGCATCAACATGTCACGCTGTAGGGCTGCGAAGTCAGCAGACAATCTATTAAACCTATCAAAGAGGCTGGCAGGAATAGATGTTGCTGGAGGACACTGCCTATCAGAAGGAGGAAGTAAGGCAGAACCGGAAGCAGCCGCATATTGGGACATCGCCGGCCTAGCTGGATATCTAGGCAGATGTGGGTGAGCAACCCTCACTTGTCGTCTCGGTATAGGTGCATGATATGGCATAGCATATCTGACAGGCCTAGGAGAGGGAGAACGGAAGTGAGCACCCGATGGACCGGAAGTCGGTTGTGTAGGAATACGTGCAGTAGGAAACACACGACGTGGTACATCAACAGGTCGGACTACAGAAGCCACAGAAGGGTATGAAGTAGGCCTATACACTACACTGCGTACAGGAAGCGGAGAGTACGGCGGTGCAGCATAGGAAGCCGATCTGCTATATACATCGATGACGTAACCGGAAGTCTGTTCATCGATGACGTCACTCTCGTGTCATACATCGATGAATGACCCGGAACCCCATAACCAGATGGATAGGCAGGAACATCATACGCAGAGGCAGTCCTATAGTAGGATGAAGTAGCCGACATCGGAGCATGCGCACAAACAGCAGCGGAAGTTCCGATGTGATACGATGATACCGGAAGGTAAGACGATACCGGAAGGTATGAAGTCAATGGCTGCATATAAGCATCCGAGATACTCGGAGCTACCGTTGGCCGGAAGTCATAACTGGACACAGGCATACGTTGACGCTGGTCCGGTTGAGCAAACTGCGGAGGAGCTGACAAAGGCTGCTGTAAAGGTGCCCTGGACAGCCTGGGAACATTCAGTAGCGAATGACCCTATGCAGGAAAACCGGAAACGGGTGTAATAATCACCGTAGACTGCACTGGGCGAGGTGATATTACGGTCGCTGGAACAGCTGGCATCTCCGTAGGTGGTATAGACGTAGATGAGCTGCGCCGAGATGAAGACAGATTCTCCGGAAGTGACGAGTCCTTGACCACGGAAGTCACAGTCTCCGGATTGACAATCCGAAACAGGGGACCCTCAGTCGGAAGTGACGTCACAGATGTCGGATCAAAGTTGGCCGTCAAGGTCAAGGACGTCCCGTGCAGTAACTTACCTACGGGACGTCCGCCATCTTTGTTCGCCATCTTGGTCCCTGAAACAGAATTTGCACATGGAGAAATACTGACTACATTCGGCAATTTACTAGATGGAGTTACACTCATATCCTGCGTAACGGACATATCAAGAGAGGCAGACTCGTCCGGCTCGTTCACAGGGGAGCGAGACGGAGAGTCGACCAAGCTCTCGGCACAATCGAAGCCGGGCGGGGGCAAAACTTCACTGGCATATGAACCGACAAGATATCGTTGAAATACATCGTCGGTCCACAGCTCGCATTCTGCACATTTGGCAAACTGATCGCACCAGACCCCTCTACACGGCGGACAAGCTGAATGCGGATCCGTCGTGGGTTTGGATCGTCCACATGCAACACAAAACACGGACGCCATCTTTATTTATGATTCGACAATACTCCCTGACGATATTTGAAGTCCAGGTAGGTCTCGAATCCAGGAATTTGGTAATATTCCTTCTTCTCTCTCAAGGTAATATCCCAGGAAATCTCCGTATGTAATCCAAGGTTACGAGTAAGGAATATCGTGGTATTACAGATGTAGATCTTGAAACTTTTACGGGAGCACAATGGAACTACGTCTGACCGCTACGATTGTAGAGGAAAGAAGGAAGTGACGTGGTCAGACAAGAGAGGATTCTGAATACTCGCGCATGGGCATTGGGGCATTACAGGGACTATTTCTTTTGGTTCTGTGGTAAGGTTTTACAATGGGGCAATCGCGTAGGAACACGATAGCAATAAGGTATGTGAAGGTAAGTTTTACAGCGTAAGAAATGGGCCGTTTTCGATTACTTAGGGAACGAAAAATGCCCGTTTTCGAATTTACTTAGGGTCGCGAATACTTAGGGAACTTACCGTATTGTACAATAAATGAGGTAATATTTGTGTAATGCTAAAATATCTAAATAAATTAAAAATTAAAGGATTTTCAGCCTATATTTATTACTTATCATGGTTGATTCAAATGTATGATTAAACGGGAACTGCAAAGCTTTTAATTTTATCTAAATTGTTGCTTATATACATCTTGTCTTATGTGACATAACTTTTATACGTTTTTGGGGTAAATAGAGTTTGCAAAATTGTACTAATAACAATATTTAAGTTATCCTGTCATACATCCGTCTTTAAAACTTGCATCGCTTGTCTCTCTTGGTTTGTAGAACGTTATGACGTTATAGTGGTCTCCTTCATTCAAGTTTTATTCAAATGTGACGTCATGCTACGTCGGATGAATGAACGAGGACCACTATAACGTCATGACGTTCTAAAAACAACGGGAGGCAAGCGATGACGTTTTTAAAAGTTCTGGCTCTCGGTATAAGTTTTGACTTCTCATATAACCCACAGAACTATTACCACACATAATTGTAACAAATATAGAAGTTCTTGTTTTATGACATTTTAACAAAACATTGGAAAGCTTTTCAGTTCACCTTTAAAGTAAGCATATGATTTTAAAAACTAGATAAGTTAAAGGATAACTTATAATTTTTGTTCATTTTGAAAGGTAATTTTTGTGTTTGATCCATGTCCACTGACAGGCATACATGCTGGCTTTCACTGTCATATGGAGCTTTGAAGTTTCTCCAATCTCCAAGCCCCTTCCCAAAAATATAATCTGAAATCTGTCACATAATACTCAAAGACAATGGACTTGTTCTTTGGCTTTCAAGTCGTTGTTTATTTCTTGAGTGTGGAATGTGCACGACATCACCATCGCTGGTGAGGATTGCAAAGATTACAATAAAACATTGTACCATACAGAAAGACTTCGTTCTTGCATCTTCGTTCTTCTTCACTATAAGTTGCAGTTAAAATTAAAGTACCCTCACAAGTATTTGCAGAGTTGGGCAAATATCATCTTCATTTTATCAAGTGAATTTCTACGTTCCCACTTCGAACTTCCCTTGACATATCTGGACCTAGACACGAGACGTCACTGACCTAGAAAACATTTGAAATTCGAAATGAGTCGCACAAGAGCGTTTTTGATTGGCTGCCCTATATAGTGGGCTATTACAAATACCATATTAGGAGGAATGATGCTGCTAATAGAGGATGATGTCACTCTACTTGCAATCGATGCGTACGTTCTGATTGGTTAATCTCTCATTCGTAGGTGAAATCTACACCTCGGATTTTGAACACTGAAGGGGGTCAGATAAATCAAGGCAGGTTCGAAGTGGGAACTTAGAAATTGGCTACATAAAATGAAGATGGGCAAATATCCACTTGGGAGAAAAATGGGTTGGGCAAATGACCGGAAGGGCAAATAGCCTAAGGGCAATTGTCAGGTTGGGCAAATGACCGGAAGGGCAATTGTCCCGGACTCGACTCAATGATGACAAGTGATTAGCCAAGCTTCGTTCATTCAACTTGGCTAACAAGTCAGTGGTCATATGCTGTCTGATATCATATCGTACTTTACTTGTGGTGAACATAATTGTGCTTTATAAATTTGTTTACATGCAAACACTTTATTTAAAATACAACTACTATTCATTGACAGGTATGAAGAAGGTACAGGCCCCTGCAGATGTCCCGTTCTAGCCTATACGCGGTACAACAACAACAAAACAACAACAACGACGACACCTCACCGCAGTCGCCGGCACCGGTAAATTGTTCACCAACGCCCTTCTTGGCAGAGATTGGTGAAATTGTACAATGAAGATCACTCATACAATGCTTACAACGTCTATAGCTTGGAAGTGGGTGAGAATTTGTTTACCATGTGGCTACCCAGACTGTGATGACTTCAGTCCATCCTTCGGTCCCGCCGCAGGCAGTCAAGATAAGGGGTCGATTCAAAATAACTGACAAGTGAATCAAGCCCTTTCATTTGCACATGTGGGTTTACAATTTTGAGATCGGCCTATGATTGGTCGAGAATTGGTTTTATTTTGAGAGAGATCATTTATTGTTCAATTATGCCCGAAGGCTAAAGACACACATATACAGATTCAGATTCAGATTCGTTTATTGGCGCAAACACAAATCACATTGGTTAAGGCCAGTAACAGTATACATGAACAAGTGTATGATTTTACATGGCTCAACAGAGGCTCCAATTGTTTTCAATTATTTCAAAAACTGGTACATGTCAATCTGCCTGTACAGAATATCAACTGACTCTCCTGTCGAAGCTTTGTATTACAAATTTAGCAAATACTCTGGTGATTTTAAAACTATCACATTTTAAAAGTTTGGTGAACAATATACGAGAATGATACTCTGAATTGGGGACGGTCAGACCCAATTCACGAAATAGCGACAATCTTAGATCAGCATTATTTAAACAATGCATAACAAAATGATACTCATCCCCAATAGAGCCCACACAAAACTGGCACGTTCGACCGTTCCTGGGTATAATCGGTTTATGGTAGCGGCCAGTTTCGATTTCTAGCTTATGGTTGCTTATTCTTAGTTTGGTAAGCATCACTCGTTGAGAGGTAGTTAACTTATAAGAGAGATACTTCTCAAAGCCATAGCCTTGTTTAAATGAAGCATAAGTATCCAGTTTATGATTTGATGGACTGGACATCGTACTTCGCCAATTCTGTGTAAACTCGTCTGTTATTCTACTGGCAAACAATCGTGGAAAATGGCTGGTACTAATAATTGCCTGCTGAAGCCAAACATCATAAAAACCATACATAAAAAGATATATTACATTTTTAAAACAAACTAGGGTACGGTAAACAGATGATAAAATGACAGTTAGTTTTAATGAGACTTAGTATCTCCGTTCTTGGTCGGCTTGACAACAGAAGGAATTTATTTGAGTCAAATACAGTGAGTAGTTTTGTGGGTTCCGAATCCGGGGAGTTGCGGATCACTTTCTCAATAAACGCCTGATGTTTCTTGCTATAAAGCATCTGTGTGAATCTTTTCTAGGTTTATCCGAACGTCTGTTCCCGTGGGCTCAAATAAATGAAAATCAACCCACCGGCGCTGTAATTTAAACGTTTGTTTCTCGGTCAGTTCAGCCATGCAGGTAATCGGTGCTACCAGAACTTCTGCCGTACGCATGCAATGGCAAATTGACGCTGGTTCAAAAAACGCGTCTGATTTCTTCAGTGTTAAATTTACGAGAAATTAGGTGGGTTTAATATTTCAGTATTTATTTCAGTGATAGAATCATATTGATGGTAAAAAATATATAATATCTAATGATTTGCGATACCGTAACTGTTAACTCGAGATCCAGCACTGTAACAATGTCAATTTGGGATCAACGAAATACGCGCCATTGATCCCGTTTGCTTACGTAATTTAAAATTGTGACATTGAAGACTTTGCACATGGACAACTGTCGTCGGACAAATTCATTGCTTTAGAATACTTGCTTTAATTCACAGAACGAGATCTTCAACCCCCTTCTCTCCCTCCACACCCACCCCCAACCACCATCAGGGGCGTCGTTAGGGGGTCGTCCGGTGCGAACGACCCCCCCTTGGCCGCGCCAAAAAAAAAAACAGAAGAAAAAGCAAAACAAAAAAAAAAACAAAAACAGAGAAAACAAAAACAAAATAAAAAAAGCATAAAAACATAAAATAAAAAAAACATAAAAATTACAGATAGAGTGCCAAGACGTGCAGTGGTGTGTAAAAGGCCCGTTTTGTTTGTGTCAAACCAGGAAGTCAAATGGAGTCCGGCATATTCTTCAATATCGATGCGGGTTTATGCGAAACAAATGTGAAAATAGAACCATAAATCTATATACATTGTGTTCAGATTTGTTTCCGAGAAAACGGGTAAAACGCATCTCCGGCAACCGGAGACCCTGGAGCTTCCGGGGCCTAGGCGGCCCCTGGACCCTCGGCTGTCAGGCTGTGACGATCGCTCATTTTAGCTTTGTGTAAATGAATCGCTATCATATTGGTTCTAATGTTCCATCATGTAAAGGTCATTGGTTTTTTATGTGTTCTTTTTATGTGATAAATATAACAGTGAAATGGATTCAGGCATGAAGTATGATTTTTTCAATATCGATGAGTGCTTATAAATGCGAAACATACGTGAAAATAGAACCATAAATCTGCATACATTACGTTCGAATTTATTTTTGGGAAAACTCTTAGAACGCGTCTCTGGAGATCTGGAACTTCGGAGCTTCCAGGGCCTAAACGGCTCGTGGACCCTCGCCTGTTGGGCTGTGAGGATTTTCTTGTTTTATCTTTGTGTGAATGAATCGTATCTGTAGGCATATTGGTTTCCCTCCCAAGAACTATAAGTCATCGTTTTGTATGTTTTAAACATAACTAGAACGTCAAATGGATGAAGGCATGAGGTGCGATGTTTTCAATATCGATGCATGCTTATAATTGAGAAAAAAAATCGTGAAAATAGAATCATAAATGTGCATGCAGTATGATCAGTTTTATTCTCGGAAAAACGTTCAGAACGCATCTCCGGCTATCTAGGACCCCGGAGCTTCCGGGGCCTAGGCGGCCCCTGGACCCCCACCTGTTGGGCTGTGATAGTGGTCCCCAACTTTCAATTACGTTCCGACGCCACTAGGTTAGCCTACTAGGTATATAGGCCCAAAGCGTTATTATTGTGTTTTCAAGATGACAAGAGAATAAAATATAATACTGATATTTGACAAATGACGTGTTAGTTTAATTGTTGGAAATCGCTCAGAATGCATCTCAGGCCATCTAAGGTCTCAGAGCTGTATAATATAACCCTAAATCTGCATACATTATGTTCAGATTTAATTCCGGGAAAACGCTTAGAACGCATCTCCGGCGATCTAGGACCTCGGAGCTTCCGGGGCCTAGGCGGCCCCTGGACCCTCGCCTAAAGTGCTATGATAATCGACCCCCCTTTGAAAAATCCTAGCGACGCCCATGACCATCACCAAAAAAGATTTAAAAAATGTTTAATATCATTTGTGTTCATCTGAGAACATATAGGCCCTATCTATGTGGTTTTTTCCTTGCTCTTTCGTCCAAATAGTCAGAAGCTAAATGGACATTGAAGCTCCTTGAAGATGCGAGGAGAAGTCATTCTGCTGTTCGAACCACGATGTAAACGTAAGTGTAACTTTCCTAAATATGAATCTGAATTCCATGCAGGAGAGCCGAGGGAGAAATCAATCAGGTCTCATAGAGAAACATTTCGATAGGTTTCTAATGAACCAGGTTTGTTTGGTTCAATCTCAAATATATGGTCTCGTCCGTGTACAAATTGATCATGGTTCGAACTACCGAAATGCTGAGAGAATTAATTTAATTAGTGAGGACTGGTCACAGGTGAGGATAATTGTCGTATATGGCATATTCGGACCGATCAGGCAGTCGTTGTCTAGGAAGAATTTCCGCCTCAGTATAAACATGGAGCCTGATATAGGCTCCACGACATAAATGGCAATCCAACGAAGTCCAGGCATGTTATTATACTTCATTTTTCGTCTATTGGGATATTGATGATAGATGACCACTCAGGCTGATATAAATAACAAGTTTATTCTCAGTGGCTGTAAACGGCCGCTAGATGGCGTGAGATCTTCGCTTCTCACCAAAGTGATTCGCAACTGCCCGCGCTGGTAGTCTGAGACGAGCATGGTTTTTTCATTGATTCACAAGCTCGATTAATTTTTGACATACTATTATTGGCTGCAGTTTTTCGTAGAAAATAAGACCAATAATCACTCTCAACTCTTAACAAAACGAGCGCCAGCAGTCTAGATGTAAAAAGTGATTCGGAACTCCCCTATTAACTGCTCAACGTGTCTGCACATTATGGACGACCCCTTGGAAAAGCACTTGTTTCCGGTTACCGAAAACGAGGCTGACAATATGTCTGCGACACGTGCGGAAGGGTGAACGATCGACAAACAAGAACAATTCATGATGTTTTTTGCTCAATTTCGTGGATAATTCCCATCAATAATTATGTTCAAAAAGCTATTAGCACGCGAATTTCATGCTGGGCAAATATATAGACGGTTGAACTCGAGATTATGGAGTGACAAGGTTAGAAATGAAGATTGTACGATAAGTGATTATGAAAGCGAGACCAAACAAACTCGAGCAGACGATTTTTTCGGCATACAGGAAAACGAAGCTGAAAAGCTTCAGGCTGCTGCTCTTACAATGAGTGATAATGGTACATTCACGCCTGATACTGAAGCTGGCCTACAGGGTCGGAGTGGTGAGATACAAGAAATAACAAGCCTGTTTGAAAAGCATCCTGGCCCTGGTTTGGAGAAAGTCCTGGATGTCCGTTTTGGATATTTACGTCGCGATTCTGACAATCCTCAAAGATCTAAATCTCAGAGGAAATCTCGCATATCTGCCCGTCACGAGAGAGAGAAGTTAGCTAACAGTTTTGCTGCACAGAGTAAACCACCTGCTGCCCTATCAAACTTAGTATCAAATACACTTCTCAATATACCCAAAACTGAACAATTAGGAGTCCTATCAAAACCACAGGATAGTATGGGCACACATCCAATTAACTTGATCAATGAAAATAGTCACTCACATAGTAACACAAACAACATGCATATAGTATCAAACATTGAATCAGCATTAACAAATGGAGATATGAGCTTCATTGAAGGACAGTATTTTGGAGGAGAACTGGAAGGTTTTAACAAAAAATCTCGGACTAAGGAATCAAATGTAACACCAATCGCGGAGACAATTCAGTATAATCAAACTATTGCTGATGCTGAAGATGACGTGGGTGGAAGTTACATTGAAGAACAGTATTTTGGAGGAGAACCAGAAGGTCCTAACAAAATATCTGTGACTGAGGAATCTAATGTAACACCATTCGCAGAGGCAATTCAGTACAGTCAAACTATTGCTGATGCTGAAGATGACATGGGTGGAAGTTACATTGAAGAACAGTATTTTGGAGGAGAATCAGAAGGTCTTGGGGACTACCCAGAAGCTAAAAATAGAACTTTGGTGACTGACAATATTCACAAACAACCTCAATTATCCATTGTTAACCCTAAAAAGGAGTTGTCGAGTGACCGTATTCACCAACATGATCCAAGTCACAAGTATGATGATGTGTATGTCAAGGAAGTCAATACCACACACGATTCATCTCCAGGCATTTTTCAAAATGTGAGAGCAGGAGGAAATCAATTTGTTAATATCAAAGGAAATCTGGATCATAATCCCGACCAAGGTAACGTAGTGAATGATTTGCCAAAGAAGGTAGACACATATACTAGTAGATCTCCCAAGAAACAGTCTGATGAGTTCAGATGGAGAGAAGAGAGCAGAAAGAGTTCAAGGGAAGAGCTGTCAGACAATGTTAGTCCTAGAGAGAACAAAATAGTTGATCCACAGACTAAACAGGCAAAAAGGCTTCAAAATACACTCCAGCCCAATTTGACTGAGCCAAAGACTGCTTATGATATGGTGATGAAGATTCGACTGGAGAAGAGGGGAAGGCTAAATCAGTCCCAAGCACAGGAGACAAAAGGTAAATACTAAATAAATGTGAAAGATTTACTGAAATTATTGTTATGCAGTAGAGTGGAACATGAAATCAAATCAATCTATTGCAGTGCACTAATGCTACTACAAAGATACAGTGTTCTGTACAGGCCCATTCTCCCACTGTCGGTGTAACCTCTGACTGCATTGAAATGAAAGTTAGCATGCTAAGCTTGTGTATTCGGGCTTTAATTTTTATATCGATTTTGATCGACACTGAAAGTGTGTGTCTGGGTACGGAAGAGATGGAAGATGCCTACATCCAGTATAGGCCTATCTTATAGAAGAGTGGCCAAGTTAGATACTCAAGTATGAAACAAGAGGACATGATACCATGTCATGAAAGCTGTGCACCGCCTTTTTAAGCAGGAGGTATGTATCTCATGCCATGTGAATGTAGCCTTTGTCTTGCATTCGAGAAATTGCACCTGATTTGCAGGCTGATTTGATAGGCCTGATTGGCTATAAATGGGCTGATTTGCTTACAGTTGTGATGATTTCAATTGAACTACATTGTCACGGAGCCTGAGCTGATCCACCCTGTCAAAATATGAGGCCTGCTACAATGTGCAATTTGCTTTAAACTGAATTCTTTCAATTGAAACAGTTCCATTTTTGTTTATCTATTAACCTTGTCTAGACTAATCTCAAAAGAGTTCAACAAATTTAATCCATCTGACATTTAATTTCGTGATATTAATGCCAGTCAATATCACAAAATGTCAGTATTATAACAAAATTAATGACATTAGCTTGTTGAACTCCACATTACAGGTTAATATCACAAAATTAAATGTTGTATGGGTCAAACTTTGCAGCGGAATTTTTTTTTAAAATGCGCACTTAAATGAAAGCAATTGTGCACGTTCACATATGTACTGGTACACAATTTCTTTTGCTCTTCTATTTAGGTGGTCATGGAACCACAGTTGGCACTTCTACAACAAAGTTGGACAGTAAAGGCTTCAGGATACTGAAGGACCAAGTTCCAGACTGGAGTAAAACACCCAAGGAAGTCCTGGCTAAGGTCTTGAGAGACAGTGTGTTATATGACAAGGGTAAGGCAAGTCTGTGTAGTCTGCATCAATGATGGATCATAATACAATAGCATATCATAGGTATTCTATTCCAATGTTCTATGTACCGTACATAACAACGTTAATTGGATAAGGCCTCTGTTAATTAATCTTTAGCTTCTCATGACCCGCCCGCATGTTTTTTGTCGTAACAATAATTACGCATTGTTTTAATTATTTGGCATTTTGCTGCAAAAAAAAAAAATCTGCAGAACAAGGCAGCGCGAAATAACGCCTGCCTACGTGCCGCCGGCAAGTGATTTTTCCCGTCGACAAGTTGCAAAAAATCTACCTGTCGCATGCGGCAAGTAAGATTTCACCTAACAAAAACGATAAAATGCGATCAATTTTCGTAAATACCTTTTAGAAGTCTAGATCTATCTGAAGGAACGGACAATCCAAGAAATAATCCATTGAAACTTTATTTCAAGTCGATCTTTGGCCATTGTTGTTCGTGTTCGCTGTCAACATTTCCCGCGTTAAGTGTACTTCCGGTTGTGCGCCAAACCTTGCGCGGTAGTCCGGTGCATGCAAAAGTCGGACCTGTTACCAAAACGGAATTGGACTATCTGTTTTTTTCCAGTTCATACCGATGGTAAATAATATTGTTGGCTTCTTTTTTTGGGCTTCTATTCACAAGCTGACGTTTTTCTATGCAGACATTTAAGTTAATTGATAATTCCAACGGGACTATGATGGCTGATTCTAATTTATTGGAAGCAGCAATTTACAAGGGGAGACCTATTGATAAATATAAGTAAATATAGTTGGGATCTGGTTAACTCCCCTCAAATTTTCATTCTTTAAAAAGGGTGTTACTTGGATCTAAATTCTATGATATAATGTCACAGGTGCCATTTAAATTTCACATGATTTAGTCAGCAACAAAGCTTTTTGCAGTTCTAATTGCAGAAATTAGGGGAAATAGTTGTCTTTGACATATCAAAGTTGACATCAACTTTCCATTGGTGCTCGAACTTTACCACATACATAACTTCTTTTTTTATTGCAATATCTTAATGCAGCCAAATAATTAATAATTAATAATTACAGCATTCAGCATCATCATAATTTCCTCCCAAGGTCATGAGAAGCTAAAGATTAATTAACAGAGGCCTAAAGACCATCATACATGTGCATTATATCAACCTAATTAAAATTTAATCCTATCTGCTCCCCCATTTGGATATGTCGTTTGTAGGATCTAACCAACTTGCAGTAATGTGAGCATCAACCAATACCGAGAACTCTTCTTGGTGGTTTGAAGGGGACATTAATGGTAGGGGCTTTTTGGTTGGTTCAGTTTAATGCAATGCCTCACTGGTGGGGTATCTTTTCATGTTGTGCCATAATGTAGGGTACATATATGAACTGGCCTTTAGTTTCAACCTTGGGATAAACAGAGACCGTGAACTGCAAGTGGATTAGTCCAAATGCGACTGTGATGTTCTAAGGCTATTAAATATTCATGATATGCTCACTCTGAACACCAAATTCATTTGAAATAAGTAAGATCCTATGTAGTGACATATACATGTACGATTGGGGAACATTGATACGATATGAATTTATTAAGATTAACATTATATGTTTTGGGATTTTTTTTTGTGGAATAATGTATGAAACTGGGTCTGGTATACATTTGAGGATGGTAATCTGTAATAGCAGGTAATTTTAGGTTACTGTGTGAGATGAGTTATAGATCAAGACCTTGCTTTGCTGTACATTCTGACGTCTTGTTTATTGCAGATGATATAGTGGTGATTGACAAGCCTTACGGGATTCCATCTCATGGCAAGTAGTGAATATTATAACCAGGTTGGCTGACTGGTTATCACAAAGGGTTATTTTGGGGGAGCTAGCATTTAACCCTAGTGACACTCAATAAGTATAGAATGAAAGTAACTCCAACTTCAAGAAGACAGTTCCAACTTTAACATATAATTCCGGTAAATCCTGGTGTGCAATCATGTACAATATAACAGATTCTTAAAAGGTTTTCCTCTCATAACATGTGGTTTCCACTCTGTAGAATCTGTGTAATAACTTACATGTAGATTAAAGGTCTAACAATGTCTTTCCGGAAAGCTGGGTACCAGACTTAACATAGATCAATGTTGTCTCTTGATTTGATTGAAATTGTAGTTTAAGGGCCGCTTCCCATTCGGATTTCGCGGCCCATCAACTCAATGTTTTATTTGGATTTCACGGTACATTTCTTTGATTTCTTTTAATATCTTTTCCAGAGCTAAATATATAAATAAATAAATAAATAAATAAATGAATAAATAACAATGATAGATTAGCAGGAGATATAACTAGAAGTAAATAAGAGTCGCTATGTACAAGTTCGTAAGTCTCTTTCGGGTTTTTTTGGTTAAGCTATACTAGTAAATATGAGTTCACTGTAGGTCTAATCGCGTGGATGATTCCTTTGTCTTGGTACCCCTTTGTACGCACAAAGCCGTCCAGAAAAAACTGGGAGAACCATGGGCGTCTTCAGGATTTTTTGAATCGACTTCCCTAACGACGCCCTTGGGAACAGGGTGGGTTCTTCCAGAAATCTGTGCCTGTAACAATTGCTTGGAGTGTGTATTGGGGCACAGGACGGCAGGTCTACGTCCTATATTGTGTGAAAGTCAAAGGATGATATGTGTTGAGGCGTCATTTCGGTGTCATATATGGGGTAGCATGTCTGTGTGGTTTAGGATTTGGTTTTCTGGTTGCTCAGTTCGGTGGAGTAGCCTGTCTAGCGTGGTACAGGGTCGAGTATTCTGGACGTTCTTGTTGTCCGACGATGATGATCTTCATGCATGTTTATCTCCATTTGGTGCTGTTTCATAATATTTGTCGTCATCGGTGTTCTGTTTCATGGCTGGTCTTACTTGTCTGTGGTCTTCAGTGTGCTGTGCCTGTATTACAAAGAATAGAAGAGTTTGTAGTTTCTTGTTTTCTGGTGTTATTTTTTGCCATCGACTGGCACTATCGTGATCTAAGTCACACATGATCAATATCAATAAATAATTAGGTACTAAATATTATAAATAAAAATATTATTATAGTTAAAGCCGATTGTGAATGTTTCATATAACCTCCAGTCTTCTGCCCCTGCATGAAGACCGGACGGTTAACATTCGTTAACGAGGGTTGGAAATAAGGAAACACAATTTGGTCGGAGCTCGTTATTAGGAGCTTTTAATTTGATCAGTGAATTTGTCTATGTTATTGCTATGGCATTTTGATTGGTTAGTGTCCAAATTTGATCAGTCATTTCTGATCACTGACCTTTATTTCCGCCCCTGTAAAATAGTTTTGACTCTAAGCGTGCTACATTTATTCAAATTTGGTCCTAGGTTTATTGGTGTCTTGGTGTAACCATATGGTATTAAATGGTAGAGTGATAGTCAGTAGATTTGATGTAAGCTAGTAAGGTGGAGTATACTTTGTTTATAAGAGGTGGTTTAGGATTTAATATAGAAGCCAACGACAGAGGGACATTTAAGTTTTTGAGTTCGTTTTCCAGTGTTCGTCGATAGAGGTCATGTTTTGGGCATTTGAGTATAAAATGTTCTATCGTTTCTTCTTCGTTGTTGAAACTGACTAACATTCACAAACTAGTGGTTTTATGCTAAAATGACAGGATATGATTTCAATTAAACAGTAGGACATCAAAGATACAATAATTACTGGACTGGCCTAAACGAGTTCTACATGCTGAGTTGTCAGACAATATCTGTGACTTGGCAGCACCATTGTTCCCAAATACATATATGACAACCCAGGGGTTCAGTTCAGTAAACAACAGATGCCTGATTCAAATAGGCAAGGTTGCAGCTTAAACACACAAGTGAAATAGTTTACAAAAGATGTCCGTCTACAATAAAGAATATATATGATATTTAACAGCTATATGTAATTCAGTGATTTAGACATCTCAGTTTGTCACCTGGCACTTGGTTACAGTTGCCTCCCTTTCTGGTAAGACGTGTCCTCACGTCTGGTATATCTAATCAACCTATGATACATTATAAAGCTTACAATTAATACAAATAAATACATCACAATTCAATGAGGATGATATAGACAAATAATAATTGTCATGTAGATAACGTGAAGCACTTGAAGAAGTAATGAATCAGAGATACCGGTACACTTAATGTTATAAATATCCCTTCCAAAAAGGAGGTGGACCATGACAAAACAACATCATGTTCAGCAGTTCGTCAAAGTCTTCTCTGTTAACCCAAGTGCAATTCATTACCCACCTGACCATGTATTGTTCTTAAGTGCTACTTTTGTTTTTGGCACATGATGGTCTTTTGTTTCTTTTGTTACATTGTTCCGTTTGTCATTGGTATTTGTCTGGTTTTCATCATTTTCTGATTCTATTTCTTCCGGATTGAGTTCATCATTTGTTTGTGGTAGGTCTTCAGGCTCATAGTTTGGCCTGTTTGCTGGGTCATGAAACTTTTTGAGACGGTTTGCATGAATCATTGATTTCACTTCTTTATCGTCACTACATTTGCGCAATTTGTATGTGTAGTTTTGTCCAACCAATACAACATAATATGGTCCTTGCCACTTTTTTGTTAGTTTGGGAGATCGGCCCACAGTCTTTTTGGTACAATATAACCATACCTTTTGTGCTGGCTCGAATGTTGGTTCCTTTGTTCTTCTACCTTACGGGATTCCATCTCATGGCAAGTAGTGAATATTATAACCAGGTTGGCTGACTGGTTATCACAAAGGGTTTTTTTTGGGGGAGCTAGCATTTAACCCTAGTGACACTCAATAAGTATAGAATGAAAGTAACTCCAACTTCAAGAAGACAGTTCCAACTTTAACATATAATTCCGGTAAATCCTGGTGTGCAATCATGTACAATATAACAGAATCTTAAAAGGTTTTTCTCTCATAACATGTGGTTTCCACTCTGTAGAATCCGTGTAATAACTTACATGTAGACTAAAGGTCTAACAATGTCTTTCCGGAAAGCTGGGTACCAGACTTAACATAGATCAATGTTGTCTCTTCTCGAGCTGGATACCAAACTGACTAACATTTTGATTGAAATTGTAGTTTAAGGGCCGCTTCCCATTCGGATTTCGCGGCCCATCAACTCAATGTTTTATTTGACTTTCGCGGTACATTACTTTGTTTATTGAATATCTTTTCCAGCGCAAAGTTAATAAATAAATAAATAAATAAATAAATAGGTAAATAATAAATAACAATGAGAGATTAGTAGGAGATATAAATAGAGGTAAATAAGAATCGCTATATGTACAAGTTCGTAAGTCTCTTTCTGTTTTTTTTTTTTTTTTGGTAAGTTTTTCTGGTAATTGTGAGTTCACTGTAATCGCGTGTATGATTCCTTTGTCTTGGTACCCCTTTATACACACAAAGCCGTCCAGAAAAAACTGGGAGAACCATGGGCGACTTCAGGATTTTTCTGATCGACTTTTCTAGCGGCGCTCATGGGAACGGGTGGGTTCTTCCAGAAATCTGTGCCTGTAACAATTGCTTGGAGTGTGTATTGGGGCACAGGACGGCAGGTCTACGTCCTATATTGCGTGAAAGTCAAAGGAACATATTCTGTGTTAAGGACTGTCTGTTCGGTATCATCTATGGGGTAGCATGTCGGTGTGGTCTATGATGTGGTGTTCTGTTTCTGGACGTTTCTTGTTGTGCGGCGATGTTGGCATTCTTGTGATTGTCACCCGTCTTCTGTTTTTATTCTTGTCCACCATGGTGCTGTTTTATAATATTTGTCGTCATCGGTGTTCTGTTTTAATGCTGGTCTTCCTCGTCTGTGTTCTTCAGTGTTCTGTGCCTGTATTACAAAGAATAGAAGAGTTTGTAGTTTCTTGTTTTCTGGTGTTATTTTTTGCCATCGACTGGCACTATCGTGATCTAAGTCACACATGATCAATATCAATAAATAATTAGGTACTAAATATTATAAATAAAAATATTATTATAGTTAAAGCCGATTGTGAATGTTTCATATAACCTCCAGTCTTCTGCCCCTGCATGAAGACCGGACGGTTAACATTCGTTAACGAGGGTTGGAAATAAGGAAACACAATTTGGTCGGAGCTCGTTATTAGGAGCTTTTAATTTGATCAGTGAATTTGTCTATGTTATTGCTATGGCATTTTGATTGGTTAGTGTCCAAATTTGATCAGTCATTTCTGATCACTGACCCTTATTTCCGCCCCTGTAAAATAGTTTTGACTCTAAGCGTGCTACATTTATTCAAATTTGGTCCTAGGTTTATTGGTGTCTTGGTGTAACCATATGGTATTAAATGGTAGAGTGATAGTCAGTAGATTTGATGTAAGCTAGTAAGGTGGAGTATACTTTGTTTATAAGAGGTGGTTTAGGATTTAATATAGAAGCCAACGACAGAGGGACATTTAAGTTTTTGAGTTCGTTTTCCAGTGTTCGTCGATAGAGGTCATGTTTTGGGCATTTGAGTATAAAATGTTCTATCGTTTCTTCTTCGTTGTTGAAACTGACTAACATTCACAAACTAGTGGTTTTATGCTAAAATGACAGGATATGATTTCAATTAAACAGTAGGACATCAAAGATACAATAATTACTGGACTGGCCTAAACGAGTTCTACATGCTGAGTTGTCAGACAATATCTGTGACTTGGCAGCACCATTGTTCCCAAATACATATATGACAACCCAGGGGTTCAGTTCAGTAAACAACAGATGCCTGATTCAAATAGGCAAGGTTGCAGCTTAAACACACAAGTGAAATAGTTTACAAAAGATGTCCGTCTACAATAAAGAATATATATGATATTTAACAGCTATATGTAATTCAGTGATTTAGACATCTCAGTTTGTCACCTGGCACTTGGTTACAGTTGCCTCCCTTTCTGGTAAGACGTGTCCTCACGTCTGGTATATCTAATCAACCTATGATACATTATGAAGCTTACAATTAATACAAATAAATACATCACAATTCAATGAGGATGATATAGACAAATAATAATTGTCATGTAGATAACGTGAAGCACTTGAAGAAGTAATGAATCAGAGATACCGGTACACTTAATGTTATAAATATCCCTTCCAAAAAGGAGGTGGACCATGACAAAACAACATCATGTTCAGCAGTTCGTCAAAGTCTTCTCTGTTAACCCAAGTGCAATTCATTACCCACCTGACCATGTATTGTTCTTAAGTGCTACTTTTGTTTTTGGCACATGATGGTCTTTTGTTTCTTTTGTTACATTGTTCCGTTTGTCATTGGTGTTTGTCTGGGTTTCATCATTTTCTGATTCTATTTCTTCCGGATTGAGTTCATCATTTGTTTGTGGTAGGTCTTCAGGCTCATAGTTTGGCCTGTTTGCTGGGTCATGAAACTTTTTGAGACGGTTTGCATGAATCATTGATTTCACTTCTTTATCGTCACTACATTTGCGCAATTTGTATGTGTAGTTTTGTCCAACCAATACAACATAATATGGTCCTTGCCACTTTTTTGTTAGTTTGGGAGATCGGCCCACAGTCTTTTTGGTACAATATAACCATACCTTTTGTGCTGGCTCGAATGTTGGTTCCTTTGTTCTTCTACCTTACGGGATTCCATCTCATGGCAAGTAGTGAATATTATAACCAGGTTGGCTGACTGGTTATCACAAAGGGTTTTTTTTGGGGGAGCTAGCATTTAACCCTAGTGACACTCAATAAGTATAGAATGAAAGTAACTCCAACTTCAAGAAGACAGTTCCAACTTTAACATATAATTCCGGTAAATCCTGGTGTGCAATCATGTACAATATAACAGAATCTTAAAAGGTTTTTCTCTCATAACATGTGGTTTCCACTCTGTAGAATCCGTGTAATAACTTACATGTAGACTAAAGGTCTAACAATGTCTTTCCGGAAAGCTGGGTACCAGACTTAACATAGATCAATGTTGTCTCTTCTCGAGCTGGATACCAAACTGACTAACATTTTGATTGAAATTGTAGTTTAAGGGCCGCTTCCCATTCGGATTTCGCGGCCCATCAACTCAATGTTTTATTTGACTTTCGCGGTACATTACTTTGTTTATTGAATATCTTTTCCAGCGCAAAGTTAATAAATAAATAAATAAATAAATAAATAGGTAAATAATAAATAACAATGAGAGATTAGTAGGAGATATAAATAGAGGTAAATAAGAATCGCTATATGTACAAGTTCGTAAGTCTCTTTCTGTTTTTTTTTTTTTTTTGGTAAGTTTTTCTGGTAATTGTGAGTTCACTGTAATCGCGTGTATGATTCCTTTGTCTTGGTACCCCTTTATACACACAAAGCCGTCCAGAAAAAACTGGGAGAACCATGGGCGACTTCAGGATTTTTCTGATCGACTTTTCTAGCGGCGCTCATGGGAACGGGTGGGTTCTTCCAGAAATCTGTGCCTGTAACAATTGCTTGGAGTGTGTATTGGGGCACAGGACGGCAGGTCTACGTCCTATATTGCGTGAAAGTCAAAGGAACATATTCTGTGTTAAGGACTGTCTGTTCGGTATCATCTATGGGGTAGCATGTCGGTGTGGTCTATGATGTGGTGTTCTGTTTCTGGACGTTTCTTGTTGTGCGGCGATGTTGGCATTCTTGTGATTGTCACCCGTCTTCTGTTTTTATTCTTGTCCACCATGGTGCTGTTTTATAATATTTGTCGTCATCGGTGTTCTGTTTTAATGCTGGTCTTCCTCGTCTGTGTTCTTCAGTGTTCTGTGCCTGTATTACAAAGAATAGAAGAGTTTGTAGTTTTTTGTTTTCTGGTGTTATATTTTGCCACCGACTGGCACTATCGTCATCTAAGTCACACAATAACAATAACTAATTAGGTACTAAATATTATAAATAACAATAAACTGACTAACATTCACAAACTAGTGGTTTTATGCTAAAATGACAGGATATGATTTCAATTAAACAGTAGGACATCAAAGATACAATAATTACTGGACTGGCCTAAACGAGTTCTACATGCTGAGTTGTCAGACAATATCTGTGACTTGGCAGCACCATTGTTCCCAAGATTCACAGTCAATTCACCCACAAACCGATTCACCCACAACCAATTCACCCACAACTTCAGGTCAATTCACCCACAAAAAAAAGTCAACTCACCCACAACCAGGTCAATTCATCCAGTCTCAGTTTTGCTATAATCAACATATATAATGACTAAATTTCAGAGGACATGGATATATTGCATATATTGGGCAAAGTCTGGAAAAGTGTTATGGAAAATTAATAAACAATAGAATTTTAGCCAAGGTTGATTTCAAAGAAACATGTGAAGTAACTGAGAATTAATCCACATGTGTCACAGGGTAGCAAACAATGACTCATAAGCTATCGGTAGATTACAAATTAGAGGCAAAACAATATTACATGTTCTTGAAATAAAATAGCACGATATATAATTTAGCACAGACCATGAAATATAAATTATAATACCTATATTGCATATTGTATGTTTCTTAAAATAATACTGTTTCATACATATAAATGAATTAGCACCATAACATTGTTTACATGGAAATTCCAACACTTGCATGTAGAAGAAAAAAAATAGAAAAAAAATTAAGGAAGAGCAGTTTATGCTGTTGGTCCATGGCATTTTTTTCATTACAGACAGAATATTTTTTTATGAATGTACATCGTAGAGCCTTAAAATATTAGTCGTTTGGCATTGAAGGTGAATCGGCCAACAACTAACATTGTTGTATTCTTTGCGCCTTTTCTTGGACATGAAAAGAAATGCCAATGGCACCTGCTTCATGTCATTCCCATTCCTAACAAAAACATGGATGAAAAAGAGTTACTTGAATGGTTCTCGCACAACCTTGAATGTACCATCAAGATACCAAGTCTTAGCACGGCCCAGTAGATTGAGCTGGTTTGATGTAGCAAAGAGGATGTTTCGATAGCTGCCAACACGGATGTCTTTCCTTCAGAATTCTTGTGCAATCTTTTGCAACGGATGATTTTGTCAGTTCAGGACGTCTTTGTGGGGAGTTGTAACTCATGGCGCTGTTTAATAATTGTTCTCGTCATCGGTGTAAATAAAGACATTCATTAAAATTTGAAGATTTATATAGGAAATATTGCAAGGCATGTAAGACATCAAACAGCTTAGCCCTCCACCACCCCCAAGAGAGAGGTGCTCAAATATCACATGATTGACTGAAAGACAATGAGAGTAAATGTTGACACATTCTTAATCACCATTGTAACGTTCTTTGAAGTCCAATTTTTGAAATTAACATGAATTAAAAGAATAGTTGACAAACTAAATACTCATCCAGCTTAATTAGCATTGTAATAATGCTTTGGTCTTGATATAACTGTTATTTAGATTGTTGCTTAGTATTGCTATTTTGGTGGTACAGAAATATATAATATATTAATTAATTATACATATATCCATTAAATATGTTGAATAAACCAACATTGAGACTGTGGGTGAATTGACCTGGTTGTGGGTGAGTTGACTTTTTTTGTGGGTGAATCGACCTGAAGTTGTGGGTGAATTGGTTGTGGGTGAATCGGTTTGTGGGTGAATTGACTGGATACCGTTCCCAAATACATACATGACAACCCAGGGGTTCAGTTCAGTAAACAACAGATGCCTGATTCAAATAGGCAAGGTTGCAGCTTAAACACACAAGTGAAATAGTTTACAAAAGATGTCAGTCTACAATAAAGAATATATATGATATTTAACAGCTATATGTAATTCAGTGATTTAGACATCTCAGTTTGTCACCTGGCACTTGGTTACAGTTGCCTCCCTTTCTGGTAAGACGTGTCCTCACGTCTGGTATATCTAATCAACCTATGATACATTATGAAGCTTACAATTAATACAAATAAATACACCACAATTCAATGACGATGATATAGACAAATAATAATTGTCATGTAGATAACGTGAAGCACTTGAAGAAGTAATGAATCAGAGATACCGGTACACTTAATGTTATAAATATCCCTTCCAAAAAGGAGGTGGACCATGACAAAACAACATCATGTTCAGCAGTTCGTCAAAGTCTTCTCTGTTAACCCAAGTGCAATTCATTATCCACCTGACCATGTATTGTTCTTAAGTGCTACTTTTGTTTTTGGCACATGATGGTCTTTTGTTTCTTTTGTTACATTGTTCCGTTTGTCATTGGTATTTGTCTGGTTTTCATGATTTTCTGATTCTATTTCTTCCGGATTGAGTTCATCATTTGTTTGTGGTAGGTCTTCAGGCTCATAGTTTGGCCTGTCTGCTGGGTCATGAAACTTTTTGAGACGGTTTGCATGAATCATTGATTTCACTTCTTTATCGTCACTACCTTTGCGCAATTTGTATGTGTAGTTTTGTCCAACCAATACAACATAATATGGTCCTTGCCACTTTTTTGTTAGTTTGGGAGATCGGCCCACAGTCTTTTTGGTACAATATAACCATACCTTTTGTGCTGGCTCGAATGTTGGTTCCTTTGTCCTTCTATCATAATAAGTTTTGTATTTTGTTTGGGCTTTTTTCAAATTTTCATCTGCAATTTTCCTATACTCTGCCAGATTGTCCAGAATTTTTGACAAGTATGTTCTATGGTCCTTTGACAGTGTTTCTTTTGGAATTAGAGAGGTATCAATTGGTGTTCTCATCTGTCTACCAAACAGCATTTGATAAGGAGATAAACGAGTTGATTGGGTGGCTGGGGTCATGCGGTATGCCATCATAATACCTGGTATATGATCTGGCCAATCAGTTTGGTCTTCCTTGATGTAGGCTCTTAGACCCTGCTCGATGACGCGATTCATTCTTTCACATGTAGCATTGGTTGCAGGATGATATGAACTAGTTTTAGCATGTTTGATGTTGAATAGTTCTGTCATGGCTGCTATGAGTTTGGACATGAATTGAGCACCGCGATCGCTGACTAATTTGTCTGGTGACCCATAACGTGTGAGAATTTCTCTGTATAAAATGGATGCAACCTCAGTGGCCTCCTGGGTTTTCATAGGAAAACATTCTGGTCATTTGCTGTAAGAGTCTACTACAAGGAGCTGATATTTGAAACCATCCGGAGTTTTTGGAAGTGGGCCGAGTATGTCAATATGAAGCCGCGAGAAAGCACGTTCATATGGCAAGGGTTTAAGTGGTGCAGGCTTATCATGAACATTTGTTTTGATCTGTTGATATGTCGTGCATGTACGTACATAGGTACACACATCTGTGTACATTTTATCCCAATGATATTTGGATCTTATAGCAGCATACATTCTTTCTTGACCTTGGTGGCAACCTCCTAGCACTGAATCATGATAGGCTTGGAGTATATCTTTGCGATTACCTCTAGGAACAGCTATCTGTTTGGTATAAGAATCGGCAGCCTTTTTATTTTTTTGTATTAAAGAAATGATACAGAATTCCGTCCTCAATCACATAATGATATGCTTCCGCAACTAAGCGACGACTCTGTTTTGGATCATCCGGTAGATCACCATTTTCTTTGTAGGCAAAGATCGGGGCTAAGTCAGGACACTCACGTTGTATGCCCTCCAAAAATGGATTTGAAATTACAATTTCAGTATTGACTTGTGCCACAACAATTGTATCTTTTGGACATATAGTTGCTAAATGAACATGTTTCGGTTCCCTATATGTTAGAGTTGCCTCAATTGACTCATTTTGATTCTCTGTATTGGATAAATATGTGGTTACTACTCACAATGGTTTCTTCTGTACTTTCAGTTGTAGTTGCTTCATATTCTCTTCTAGACAACCCATCAGCATTTCCGTTTTTAGCTCCTGGCTTGTACTGAATTGTGAAATTGTACTCTTGAAGCTCGAGAGCCCACCTGCCTAGTCTACCTTTGTTAGCTTTTATGTTGTTTAACCAAGTGAGGGCAATGTGGTCAGTGAAAACACGAAAGTGAGCATTTGTGATGTATGGACGAAAGGCACGAACTGATTCGACTAATCCAAGACCTTCTTTCTCTGAGATATGCCATGTCTTTTCACTACTGCGCAGGGATCGCCCACCAAAAGCTATAGCATGTTCATTGCCTTTTTCATCTTTTTGTCCTAAAACATATCCTATTGCACTATCGGATGCATCTGTTGAGATAATGAATTCTTTTTGAAAATCTGGATATGCTAATATAGGGGCTGTGACAAGTGCTTGTTTGAGTGCTTTGAATGAATTTTCAGTGTCATCGGTCCATTTGAATTTAACGTCTTTCTGAAGAAGTTGATTCATGGGGGATGCTATTGAAGCATAATTTTGTACAAATTTGCGATAGTAATTGCATAAACCTAGGAAACTTCGAACTTCTTTCTGTGATTTTGGTCTGGGAAATGATTTAACAGCATGAACTTTGGCTTCATCCACATGAATACCTTGATCACTTAGCACGTGTCCTAGATATGGAACTTGCCGCTGTGCAAATGCACATTTTGGCGGTTGTAATTTAAGATTTGCTTCCCGTAAGCGAGAGAAAATTTGTCCAAGATGGACCATGTGTTCATCTAATGTGTTTGAATGGCAGAGAATATCATCTATATAGCATAGGGTGTGAAGATAAGTAAGGCCGGCAAGGACCTGTGACATCATGAGACTGAAGCTCGCGGGCGAATTTCTCATTCCGAACGGAAGAACTCGGAATTGGAACCTTCCCTGATCCGTCGTATACGCGGTTTTTGGTTTCGTGTCTTCATGTAGTGGAATTTGCCAAAAACCACTTGCCAGGTCAAGAACAGAAAATATTTTAGACTTTGCTTGCGCTACAGAGTCGATAGCATCTGATAACAATGGGAGGGGAAAAGGAATTGGTTCTGTGATCGCATTCAGCTTGCGATAGTCTACTGTTTGGCTGACTGGTTATCACCAACTATAACCTAGTTGGCTGACTGGTTATCACAAAGGGTTATTTTGGGGGAGCTAGCATTAAATCCTAGTGACACTCAATAAGTATAGAATGAAAGTAACTCCAACTTCAAGAAGACAGTTCCAACTTTAACATATAATTCCGGTAAATCCTGGTGTGCAATCATGTACAATATAACAGATTCTTAAAAGGTTTTCCTCTCATAACATGTGGTTTCCACTCTGTAGAATCCGTGTAATAACTTACATGTAGACTAAAGGTCTAACAATGTCTTTCCGGAAAGCTGGGTACCAGACTTAACATAGATCAATGTTGTCTCTTCTCGAGCTGGATACCAAACTGACTAACATTCACAAACTAGTGGTTTTATGCTAAAATGACAGGATATGATTTCAATTAAACAGTAGGACATCAAAGATACAATAATTACTGGACTCGCCTAAACGAGTTCTACATGCTGAGTTGTCAGACAATATCTGTGACTTGGCAGCACCATTGTTCCCAAATACATATATGACAACCCAGGGGTTCAGTTCAGTAAACAACAGATGTCTGATTCAAATAGGCAAGGTTGCAGCTTAAACACACAAGTGAAATAGTTTACAAAAGATGTCAGTCTACAATAAAGAATATATATGATGTTTAACAGCTATATGTAATTCAGTGATTTAGACATCTCAGTTTGTCACCTGGTACTTGGTTACAGTTGCCTCCCTTTCTGGTAAGACGTGTCCTCACGTCTGGTATATCTAATCAACCTATGATACATTATGAAGCTTACAATTAATACAAATAAATACATCACAATTCAATGAGGATGATATATAGACAAATAATAATTGTCATGTAGATAACGTGAAGCACTTGAAGAAGTAATGAATCGGAGATACCGGTACACTTAATGTTATAAATATCCCTTCCAAAAAGGAGGTGGACCATGACAAAACAACATCATATTCAGCAGTTCGTCAAAGTCTTCTCTGTTAACCCAAGTGCAATTCATTATCCACCTGACCATGTATTGTTCTTGGCCATCTTCATAGCGTAATGCCATAAACTCTTGAGGGCGTATGTCCTGTACTTTAATGCCATATTTAGAGTTGTGGGGATTCTCTGGAATGGTTTCTGTCTGTGTTTCTATGGAGTGACCAGAAACAGTGTTTGTCTGGCTGGTAGAATCAATAACCTCAATGTTTGTTGCTGGTCTGTAGTCCACGAAACTGCTAACTTCAGCTGAGACAAGTGATTTTGGATATCCAAAATCTATCTGGCTTGTCATACATGATATCTTGCTCACAGGTGATTCCTCATTCACAAGATTTGTTATATGTATCTGGGAGTTTGGAAGTGGACAGTTATTTGTTGTTGTGTTTGACAAACTACTCACAGTTGAATGTACATCCTCCATGAAATCTTCATCCTGGGCTGTTGAATTACTGGCGCTACTTTGATTTTCAATATCTTTCTTCTGGAGATACTGTTCAAGTCTCCTCTGATCACGCAGACGTTTAGCTGACGACTTGTGAGAACGAGGTTTAGTTTGCATAACAGGGCTACTTGTATTTACATGTACAGTACCTTCTGGTTTCTTCCATGTCAAGTTGAGCTGTATTTTGCATCCTAACTCTTGAATGTTCCATGTTGAAGGTAAAGTTGAAAGTCCTAGCATGTGCAGCACATCAGCGACAGCTTCTGGTATAAACTCTGGAACCTTCTTGAAGTCTTCAGGTGTTATTCACAGGATGGGAGCAAACGTTGAGGTATCGGAAAAGTTGAGTGAAGATAGAATCCACTCAAGCCCATGGGTTCTCACACCAACTATAACCAGGTTGGCTGACTGGTTATCACAAAGGGTTATTTTGGGGGAGCTAGCATTTAACCCTAGTGACACTCAATAAGTATAGAATGAAAGTAACTCCAACTTCAAGAAGACAGTTCCAACTTTAACATATAATTCCGGTAAATCCTGGTGTGCAATCATGTACAATATAACAGATTCTTAAAAGGTTTTCCTCTCATAACATGTGGTTTCCACTCTGTAGAATCTGTGTAATAACTTACATGTAGATTAAAGGTCTAACAATGTCTTTCCGGAAAGCTGGGTACCAGACTTAACATAGATCAATGTTGTCTCTTCTCGAGCTGGATACCAAACTGACTAACATTCACAAACTAGTGGTTTATGCTAAAATGACAGGATATGATTTCAATTAAACAGTAGGACATCAAAGATACAATAATTACTGGACTGGCCTAAACGAGTTCTACATGCTGAGTTGTCAGACAATATCTGTGACTTGGCAGCACCATTGTTCCCAAATACATATATGACAACCCAGGGGTTCAGTTCAGTAAACAACAGATGTCTGATTCAAATAGGCAAGGTTGCAGCTTAAACACACAAGTGAAATAGTTTACAAAAGATGTCGGTCTACAATAAAGAATATATGTGATATTTAACAGCTATATGTAATTCAGTGATTTAGACATCTCAGTTTGTCACCTGGCACTTGGTTACAATATGACAGTCTGACATCTACCCATAACTGAAACCAGGGTCTGAAAAAAGAAAATTCAAATGATCAGACTTTTCGCAGAATTTTATCAAACATAACATGCGTAATGCTTCAACATATGCAGGATAAGCGCTTATGCTGAGACAAGGGCAAATTTTGATCAGACATGTCTGCTTTTTCACACACTACTACCAAATACACATTTCTCCAATTTGGAAACATTCTTAGAAATGTAATTTTATAATATGAGATGAATTGCTATTCAGACAAAATTTCATTGCATGTATGTGGCTATGTTTTCAAGAAAAAATTCTTTTTGTGTTGATATAGGTGGCCCTGGTGTGGCAGTGAGTGTTGGTGAACTAACACCATTACTGGCTCAACTTTTAGACAAGACTGGTAATCTTGAAAAGCTTTACTTGGTTCACAGACTAGAAAAGGAAACAACTGGTGTTATGATCCTAGCTAAGTTAGTACTGTAATTAAATATTTGAATGTGTGCTAGTTACATATTTTATATGTGTTCCATTTGCAGAGATTAAAGACTGAAGCACAGTTCAAATTATCTCCCAACATTCATCTACATGTACATAGCTTTGGAATCAAATCTAATCATCTCTGTATTGATTAGAATTGATAGAGACTCCTCAGCTGGTAACATTGTATTTGTGAGAAATGGTGTTTGGGTTCAGGGCTGCATAATAAAAAACTTGACATTCTGCAGTGATACAATTGACAACATATATGGGTTAGATTAATCCTGCTGAGAGTTTGATTATCTCCCATGAAAATTATATCAGTTGTCTCCCTTGATGTGACCGGCATGGAACACATGCAGCACATTTATTATCTCCCTTGAAAATGATCTCCCCTGATGTGACAGAATAAATCTCAAATTGATTTGTGAATTATTTTCACAATAGAAATCTTTTATTCTAAAATAGCCCATCTATATGTGCTTTGACTACTGATATTGGCTGTTTTCGTTAATCAATGAACTGTTGGTGATCTGTGTGGTAAATTGGAGATGAGATGTAAATTATATTCATATACTTAAAGGGAACGTAAACTCTGTGGTAAAACACCATGGGAATTATACAAGAGTCACTATAGATTAAAAAAATTGATTTTTTCCCAATGAATGAGAAAGACACAAACACAGAAAATACTGTGATTCGGAATTTCTTGATGGCACCGCCATGTTTAATTTGGACAGTATTTTAAACCAATGGGAAAGCGTTTTTACCTCCAGAGGCAGAAGAACTAGTGTACGCTGACGTCATGATTCTTCAAACATGGCAGCGTCTATGTTCCAGTGCAGCGAAATTAAAACGCTTAGTACTGCTTTAAAAAAATGTAAAGAAATATCTGATACACGATTTGGATTCTATGAGGAAAAAGCTTTAACTGGCCAAGCACGTTTACCAGCGTTTACGTTCCGTTTAAATTTTTGCTCCGGATTGGTGACACTGATCAGAATGGTAAAGAAACATATAAAAAAATAGAAATAAATATTCATCTAGAATTATAATTTCACAAGCTGAAGTAACATGTAACTTACAGATGCAAGTGCTAGAAATAATGACTTTTGTAAAGATTTGATAGAAAGTGCCCAAATCATGGCAATTTGTGTTGTTATTGCAGAACAGCGGAGGTTGCGTGGCAGTTACATGGTATGTTTCAGAGACGAGAGGTAACTAAAAAGTATTGGATCATTACAAAAGGTGTACCAAGTCCAGATGAAGGTCAGTTCTGATGATTATTTGTTTTGAACTGACAGGGATAAATATACTTCTACTTGGAATAGCAATTGTAGACGTTCCTGACATCACCACTCATCTTCATTACGCCAAGCCAATTTCTAGGTTCCCACTTTGAACTTCACTTGATATATCTGATCCCCTCAATGTTCAAAGAACTTGTAAGTAGACACCAGACATCGCTGACCTCAAAATCATTTTTATTTTGAAATGGGTAAGTTCTGATTGGTTCATCTCTCATTCATAGGTGAAATTTACATCTCAGATTTTGAATGCTGTAGGTGGTCAGATATATCAAGACAGGTTCGAAGTGGGGACAGAGAAATTTGCTTGTGAAATGAAGATGAAAACACGGAGTATGGTGTCAAGTTCTCTTGTAATTATTGCAATTAAATATCTTCTAATTTCTATTTGTTTGTCACTAATTGCATTCAGTGTTGTTTTATATACATCAATGTACAATTGACAATTGTGAAGCCTGAACACAAAACAACATAAATATTTTTCTGTGTATTTCATTTCAGGGATAATAAATATTCCAATGGCAGAATCTTCAATAAATGACATTCACAAGGTGAGATATTTGTAAAGGGAGCATTCATAAAGTATATACTTTCAAAACCTAGGATTCTTGATACCTTCTCCCTGCATATGCTTCTTGTGTATGATGCCTCTCCTCCCCGCTGCGTGTACTTTTGTATGCCAAGCCAGGATACCCCAGTAGGTCTACAGTATATTATGCTGATCACATGTACCCATGTGTGGTTTCATGTCGGGACATTTAATATGTTCGATTGAAAAATAAAATGTTACCAGTAAAGTCAGACATTTTCGTGTCTGTTTGACAGAAAGACAGAGAAAGCTGAACCTAATTATTTTTTCAAACAAGTTAGAAGAGATGTTGATTTCAGTTATCCTGAAATACTGCTAGTTTTTATCTGGGACAAATTAAATTTGAAATGTCAATGTTTCAAAGATTTTCTTTTCACTTTTCCAAATTGGGACTCCTGTATCATCTAACCTAGTTCCAACTTGGTCTAACTTGCATTCACTCTTGGGATTTATTTTCACAATTCCAAATATTAAACTTGAACTTGACAACCAGTGAGTGATTATTATCGAATATCCTCTGCTCCAAACAAGCTATTAAAATTGAACACCATTTGATCAACACAAAGACATCATGGACATAATGTACTCATTGCTTACTGTGGTTCTTTTTTTTCTCCCATATACGTACATGGACGGGTTATACTCCTCTCATCCTGTACCCTTTTCAGATGTAGGGCTCCACCACGTCCCCCTCTGAGTGCATACATACTTTATGGGTGCCCCCAAAGATGACTGCCAGGTGTATATAATTCTTATAGTCCAACCATTCAGAGGTTGATCCAGACCCAATTGCTGAGTATAGGCAATATAAACTTCAGAGAATGAAAATATTTGTTGAGAAAATGGAACCGTTTGGGACAGTACACCAGAATACAGTCCAATACAGTGCGGATCCACAGCACATGGATAACTGTCAGCTCTTCTGTTATTTGAGCAATGTTTCATAAACGATGCTATTCCTACGAAGTAGGCTCTCATTTGCAAATTGTCTGGTAATGAGTGAGTGCAGTGAGTGAGTCGGTCCATCCGAATCCTTTGGTTGGCAAAATAAGGAGAACCGTTGACATTAGAACCTTGATTTTTGGCATGAAGGTGCATTTGGGGACTGTTACCAGCAAGTTCTGAGCTGACCTACATTTGATGAAAATTTCTGGTGATTTTAAATGAAAATCGCTGCTGATTCTGAGGCAGGATTCGAAATGTGGGGGTTATTTCCAAGAGTTCAGTTCGCGTTGGAGTCCTAATGCCTACCCTACTTCGTAGGTCCTGTGACGTTTAGTCACATTACCATGTGATCCAGTTCACCATTCAATAGGGATTGATTCATCAATGTTACATCAATCATTTATTTGACCAGATAAAGCAATGTCACTGTGATTAAATATACCATTGTGCTTTTAAAGTTGACCACCATTCTTGTTGTGATGATGTAATCTACTATAACCTCATGTTGGGTCTTCATTGTTGAATGATAGTTTATAATAACATGGAGACTGATCAGTGTGATAAGGCACTGTTGTGATATGTTCACTGTGATGTCACGCCCCTCACCAGAGAATTAAAGTGTTCTGTGGTACTGTGTAAGTGTACATCATGTTCAAGATAGATGTGAATAAAATAATAAAGTTTTTCCTAAACATTTGGCTCATATTCTGTCTCTGAGAATTCAAAAGCAGATTTCCACAATAGGAGAAAAGTCTTCACAGCTTCTTTTGACATCAGAGATGATGTCAACATTTGAACATCCTTCACTGTCGGTGGGACGTCGCAGCAATGCAGAGAATAGAATAGATTTGTGACAATGTGTCATGGTGATGTCGTTAATCGATGCATAATAACATAAGTTCTGACATGCTTGTGGCGCTGTGCACAACAATAGCATTAACAACATTGAAATTATTCAAATTAAAGTGGTAAAACAAGAAGCAGGGAAATCCTATATTTTAGAAGATTACCTTGCATATGATAAAACTTGCAAAGGTATCACAGTTACACTTTAAAACAGACAACTTCCCCTGAGTTTACAGACATATACTTGCATATACCTTTTTGGAAGGTATGATGTTCGGCCTGGATGTTGATATGCATCAGCCTAGGGAGTTGTGGGGGGGTTGAGACTAGTGAGTGAATGAGTGAATAGAATTTAACGTCGCTTTCAACAATATCTCGGCTATATCGTGACGAACCGACTAAGCACCACCCAACAACTTGACTGACTAAACATTGATTGCTGCTGGAATATAGTTTCTACATAGTACAGCATGCAAATTATTCAAATACTATTCGTATATAACTATTTCAAGCTCCTGCTACAATATATATGCTTGCCAACGCCAGTGTAATGATTGTTGTTTATTCATTAATAATTTGTCAACAAATTTGTCTCTCAAGTCGCATTTATAAGTATGACAGTGTTCCAATGTTTATCTGAAAGAAACCTCTGAAAATGCCAGATCATGTGAATTGGAATCTAAAATGAAAACATTTTCCGGAGGGACACGCACCCGGAATGTTTTACTAGCTGGATGAGTCCGTAGTGTTCACATAATGACAAGTATGTTATGGTTACATTTTGTTTTTCTAGGGTCATCATCATTTGAAATGTCATTATTGTTATGACAGGTGAAAATATGACGGATTTTGGTATGCTTTATGATAGAATATGCCATAACGTGTGTCCTCTATCGGATATAATGACCTTCAGATATAAGGTATTTAATCACATGGAAAGGTTATTCTTTGATTGAAATCTAGATTTTATTGTGGAAAGATTTGGAGCATGACTAAAAAAATGATGCAACACATTTTTTCCTGAACTTTGATTGTTAGTTTTCCTGATCTCATCGGTGATGAACAATAGCTAATTTGATCAAAAAGAGACAATATGACACGAGAAAAAATATTGTGTATATCATAATAAAGCCCCTGAATTGTACGTTTCAGCTACACTAATTTCAAAGAAAACTCAACTGGTGAGAAAGGAATGTAAATGTACTTACTGATTTTTTTTTGCGAGTCTGCTTACAGCTTTAGTGAAAACAAATGCATATATTCCATTAAAAATAACTTCAGCATTAACTTTGAACCATGTACTTGCATGATGAACAGTTATTGCTAATCATTGAAAGACCACATGATGTGGCATGAATACATATGTTCAGCATATTTCAATGACATTTGACACTATATAGAATAGAATAGAATAACTTTATTACTAATCAAATCACCCTTCGTGACAGAAGAATCACAGTGGTATAATAGCCTTAATGATTAAGGATAGCTTTCCCCTTGGAGGGTCAAAATTGGTCATTTTTTTTTTTTTTTCATTCAAATATTCACTATTTCCTCTAACATTTGGTGAAAAAATGAAATCAAAATTATAAATAGAAGTGCTTCAATATTAGGATTAAAAATTTAGTTTCCGAGGCACTGGAACAATTAAACAGATTGCCTTAGCTTGGGCTTGGCTACTATTATTTTTATCTGTTAAATTTCCCTTTCCAAAACTCATTTCCGCAGTATTATGGTAAGCTAATTATCTATTAGTCCTACTTATTTACATTAATCTACCCCCCTTCTGATCAAAACCATGCAAACATCCGTATTTTTGTTTCTAATTATAACAGTGACACAGACACCCGCTGTGAAGTGATCTACACAGGTGTAACAATTCTAAGTTTAATTTGGACTAAACCGCCTTGATGAAAAAACTTAGTGTAATAGTTATCCAGAATAAACAGGAATTCGAGTAGGTCCCATTAGACAGATTAAAAATGTATTTGACAATAGAATTCAAACTAAAATTTTGGGTTAATTCATCAGATGTATAGCTGGATACATTTTGCCCGATTTCTAGCCTTTCATTTTTGTACAAAATCCAAGATTTAAACATTTGTTTCTCGAAAAGTATCCATGCTACGCTTTTGAAATTTGGCATGCTTGTTACTTATAAGGTGATCTAGTAAACTTTATCTCACTTTTTGTAAGTTCGGATTAGTTTTTTAATTATTCAACTTTTAAGACAAAAGACCGTAAAATAGTACGTTTTTTTCATTTTATTTTAGTAAAATAGCTGTAAAAACAAAACCAGGCAAAAATATAAAAAAAATGAGATACGGTTTACTAGTTCGAATTGTCTCCTATCAAGGTATACCATCAAAGTTGAAACAAGACCAACAGTTTTCATGAAATTTCAATTGAAAAATGGATGCTATTGTTTTAATTTTAATTTTTTTAAATTGGAATATTTTCTACACAGTAGCAGAGTCGGTTATCCAAATCAAATTAGTTGGAATCCCTACGATGTACGCTTTCATAAAATATATAGTTTATTATGGTTATCTTGTATATTTATTGATACAGACGACAAATTGTCACGGGGTGCAAAAACTGCCTCTAAGGGGACAGCTATCCTTAAATGGATTAAACAAATACTGATCAATTCCAAAGTTCATTCAATTAATTAGGTCTGAATTCCCCCCCCCCCCCCTCGCCCAACATTCCCATATAATCCATAAACGTTGAACTCATTAATACCTCATGGTCAGTTATTATTTCAGACTACAATGGGGTGGGGAGAAGACTACTTTTTCTGACCTCAACCATTTACTCTAACTAATGTTAAATGTCTATTCCACCAACCATTCATATACCATAGAACTAAAATCTTCCACCCATCCCATGTACTTTTTTCTGGAACAACCCTAATACAAACATAAAATTTGAATGCATCGAAACATTAACTGTATCTTAGCTCAGAGTTATAATCATTCTTTCCATCTCAATCTGGTTTGTTGGCCCTTATGATGTGATAAAGCTCCTACAGTAATTGATTCTGTGTTATGTCCAATATTGCTAATCGAGATGCTAATATTTAATATTTTCTCAGTTTAATCAGTACAAACCTGTTTAACAATGACATAGTGAATTCTCCAATATATTTGTCTAACATATAAATGCAGATGACTTTACGACCAGAACATAATGAAGAGACGAAACATGTTGTGAGAAAGAGCAATTTGAGAACTAGCAAAGCCATCACCCACTTCAAAGTACTGGACAGTCACGGTAACGCTGCCCTGGTGGAGTGTCAGCCAGAGACGGGTGAGTACTGAGTCAGTTATACTGGTGAAGCCATTACTCACTTTGGGATGCTGGACAGTTACGGAATAAAAAATTGGAAGTAAACTTTCAGAATATATGGTGTAGTGGAGTTGGAAAATACTTAATTTAGAAGTCAGATAGTGGCGAAAAGAGGTGAGCCCTGGGGGATTGGGACCCATCTTAGGGAGTGGTGTATGAATGTATGCTTGTACATTATAGGAGTTTATTGGTTGGGGCCTAGTTAAGGAGATATATATGCTGACATCAAAGCCCAGGTGTTCTGTCTGCATCATATGCGGCGAGGGGAGGGGCCTGGATAATCAAGTCAACAACCAAAGCTAAATAATTTGATAAAGTTTGAATTTTCCCATGATCTTCTGTTTCTTGGAAGATGATAATAGGTTGACAATTAGCCCTATACAATCGGTAATAATGTGAATTATATTGGCCATTTATCTTGTCTTGTTTACAGGATCACCCACTATCCACCCACCACACTCATCTATCCCCCCCCCTTCCATTCAGAATGGGTTAATTCAGGTATTTGGCCTGCAGTCACTGGTTTTCATGCTCCTAAAACACCAACAAATCATCAAGGAAACAAGGAAAAATGATTCTTTTGGCCAGACATGCAGCCCTCCCCCCCCCCTTTTTTTGGGGCACTAAGCCTGGCAAAGAAAAGTCAAATACATGAACAATTGAAGTGTACATCTGGACTCACAATAAACAATCAATGGATTATTAGATGTTATCCTCCTCTGTAATTTTTTTTATGAACATTTTTTACCCCTCCGCCTATTAGACTGCGGGGTTTTGTCGTCGGCATGTACGTCCGGTCGTCCATCCAGTCGGTCGTCAGTCATCAACAATTCTTGTGACCGGCCTAGAAGCCAAACCGTTGCCTCTAGGACTTTGGTTCACAGGATTGTTGAGTGGTCAACCACAAGCCTGTATAATTTGAATCATTGTGATGATTTTTGTGGTTTCCATAGCAACATCACGCAAAATGTCCATATGACACTGTGAACGTGATAGAAGGTAAACAGTTTCAGCTAGGGACTTCAAATTTGGCATGCAGGATTGTTGGGTGGTCAACCGCAAGCCTATTGAATTTGGGTACATGGCGATGATTTTTGTGGTGTCTATGGCAGCGTCACGCAAAATGTCCATATGAAGATGTGAACACGATAGAAGCCTAAGACTTTTATTATTGTTCAGATTATTATTAGAGTTCAAAGTCAGAATGGCTTGAAGCCTTTTGTTTTTGTTCAGAATATTTTTTGTTCTTCCTCCATATTTTTCACATGCGATATGTCAAATTATTTATTATAATCCTCCAATGTATCCAACATCCCACACTGAATTTATCATATTTTAATCTTTTGGAAGCCATTTTTAAAGCATCTTCTGCATTCAACCAAATCTTTCAGGCTTTTACATATGCGTTTTCCATTCTTTGTGTACCAATATACACTGACTAAACTGTCTGGCTGAGGGGTTGTTGCACCTTTTAGATGCTGCTGCATGTTTTTTCAGAATTTGGCACTTTGTTTTATTACAAAGAATATAATTTTCTTTGCTGATAATTGAAGATGATCCCATTTTGATGAAAGCTTATTTTGGCATGAGTAAGACTACAGAAGCAGGAGGACTGAATTGACTGACAAGTGTGATAAACATATTACCTGATAAACAGCTATTATACCCCAATGTTTACCTTGGAAGGATTACTTTCTTCTTACTGCCAGTCATTAACTGGGAGTTAGTTTAAACAATAATGTGGAAATGCTGAATAAATGTGGTCACATGATATAAACATTGGGAAAAGAAAGAAATGAAATACCAGCTATTATCACATCTCGTAGAGTAGATTACAGATTTTTGGTTGATTATTCATTTGTATAGGGATTCTTACATTGAATTTTTTGTAGTTTTTAGTGTTCGCCTGTACAAAGTAAGGCGAGGTGTAGTTTAAAAATCAGTGTCGTTGTCGACACCTGTTCTGTTATGTTTGGCAAGCTGTGTTTTTATCAAATTATTTAGCTTTGGTTGTTGAAGATTTGATTATCCAGGCCCCTCCCCCCTCACCTCGCCGCATATAATGCAGACAGAACACCTGGGCTTTGCTGTCAGCATATATATTTCTTTAACTAGGCCCCAACCAATAAACTCCTATAATGTACAAGCATACATTCATACACCACTTCCTAAGATGGGTCCCAATCCCCCAGGGCCTCTTTTCGCCACTATCTGACTTCTAAATTAAGTATTTTCCAACTCCACTACACCATATATTCTGAAAATTTACTTGATAGCACTCTCAGTGATGCAGACACTATTCCTGGAGATTGGTTCATCCCCTAGAGCTCTGTGCACATCCGGCATCTCCTGAAAGGGACATCCACAATGTTTTGTTAAACAATTTGCGTTATTTCTCTTCTTCATGGACTGTCAGGTGAATAACTTAACAAATGTTCACTAAGTTTATACAAGCTGTATACAAAGTGGCTTCAAATCTTCAAGTCATAATGTGTAGCTGCTAATAGTTTCAGTGTTGCCATCCTCAACTTCTTGCCAAAACGGCATGCTTTTGGGGGTTCTTTGCAGTCCTACTCCACATGATTTTGAGTAGCTGACTCTGGTTGGTCTGTACTAAATCATATTTTCATATTTTTTGTTTGTTTATTTATTGTGCTGTAATGTGCTCCATTTTTCTCATCTTGCAGGAGTAAAACACCAGATTAGAGCACACATGTCATATGGTCTAAACACACCTGTGCTGGGGGATCATAAGTACTCACACTTTGCTAAAATGGCACCTCAGGTGAGTAAATTAATGGGGCTACAGAAAGGTTTGAGGGGTTTGGAGATGGAGAGGTTAGTGGATATGGACAAGGTGATGAGGCAATATGATCAAACCAGATCTACAAAAAAAACCACTCCCCATCTTAATCTGGGATCAACAGTCTTGTTTCTGTGTAATAAGTATTTTGACCAATCATAGAGCTTCTCCACAATTTAGGGATGTATGCTCGAAAATGTGAAGGTCAGGTCATAACTGTGTGGGGAAGAGAGGTTGACTTTGATATGTTATGAACGTAGTAATATGTTTTGGAATTTATCGATATATCTAAATTCTATTACAGTTAATCGAATATCATCATGGTTTCTAGAGAATAAAATATTAATCTGATGAAACAAGCCGAAATATATGAGAAGATCTTATTGTCATATAATGTACACCTGTCACCCCATCGTTGGAAAAGTGAGATGGGCCAGACGAGTGACTATGATCTGATGAGAGCTGTTGTTGAACACGGAACCCCGAGTCTTGGTTTCAGATCTTTAATCACCAACATGTAAGATGGGGAGCATTTTGTTTTAGATTTAGTTTTCGTCAGCTTGGTTGATGAGGTAGAGGTATAGAGACTAAAGACGTGGTTGATGAGAAGTTGAGAGGTGATGTAGTGGAGACCAATAGTTGAGGGATTGAGAGATGGAAGAACGTGAATACACAGATGATATATAGTATTGCCAACGAATCTCTCTATCTCCAGAGCTCTACTATATATATTTGTCTTGATCATTTAACTGCCTTAATGTCAGTTTGAGTATATACCACCATGGTCTGACATTAGTTATGCTTAATCATCTGTTTAACTAACCCTCTCTATATACATAGTCATTTGAAGTCAAGCCACGTTGAACCCGGTCAATACTTGGCTAGGTGCCAGAGTGCTGTACTGGCTGGGCTGATCAGTGTCCAGGATAATAGGAACTGTGGACACTCTCATGTTCTGGCACATGTAGGCACCGTCGTGATGTGACTGAGGCATTGTTGAAAACGATGTTAAATCCTGATCACTAACTACAGAGTCATTTTAGATGAATGGATGTATGGTAACATCATCAACAAACGTCTCTCTCTTGTTTGTGTGAAATGACTCGCTCTATAAATCTTCCAAACTCTCCAGTTTTTATCCACCTGTTGCCTTGTGTAGAAAGAGATACTCTTAGTTAGTATTCTCCATTATAGTTCAGTTTCCATGTGCTATAAGCTAGAGGTATTTACATATTTGTGAGTGACCTAAATAAGTAAGACACTTGACATCTTGAAGCTTGAGCAGAAATAGCAGCATTGATGAGAGACACTAATGAATGGCAAAGGTCCATGTTTCATGGAAGCTCATCTTATTATAGTCCCACACTTCTCTGATTGCTTTAACAGTTTCCTGCATAGTCTAACATTCCTTCGTGATAAACCTAAAAAGTTTGCTTCAGCAATCTCAAGAACATAATTGCTTCAATTTCCATTGACAGTACCATGAAATAAACAATGATCTCCTACACCAAGAGAATCTTACCCCATCTTAACCACAATATTCTGAAAGCATACATCATGTCACACTTGTAAGGTGAATGCTCCCACTTAGTTCTTGTTCATGACTTGAATTCTCCACATTCATCATTTTGTTATTCATCATATTAACAGGCAGCATTCACTCTTCATCATGTACCATTACTGTTCCCTAATTTGTCCTCTTACTAACATGAGGTGTATGTTCACTCTTTCAAGCTAACTTTCAAAATTTATTTCCACATGTTCAGTCTGGCTGCTTTCAGATTTCTTACTCATACAAAGGTTCCCACATCATCAATTTAATTGTCCAATCATATTATCCCTCTTGTTATATATACATACTTGTAGGTGTTCTCACTTTGCAGTTATTATTTATACAAATGATCACACCTGTACCCTTTATCCTTCACATTAGTCCTCTCAGTTTATGCATTTTCACTTCAAGGAGCTCCTTTCAGATTAATTCTTACAGAGGTTCTCAGATTGTCATCTTATTGACTTGCAACCCTCCCTCTAGATTTTCACACACCCACTTGTATTTGTTATGCACCTGTCAATAGATGAGTTCATATAATGCGATAATTATTCATTCAGCCATCTGTTAACTTGTGTGATATATCCATTTCTATGCCATGTATTGGTACCAAACTTTGGATATACAAAGGAATCCTATTCATTTTGAGGTAAAAAAAATATGATATATTGGCCATGAGATGGATAGGTAGAAAAATGGAGTTACATCAATTTCAATGGATGTCTCTACATAAAATGAGATGAGCATCAATTGATTTGTCAAACATATAGTTTTCCAAAGTTTATAAATTTTACATTCAGTGAATGATTTTGCAGAGTACCTTAAACACCTTAACCATCTCTGTACTGTATCGGTACAATTGTACTGAGAGAAACATAGATCAGTGATTGCCTCTCATTGGCATACAAAAATGAAGAATTTCTAGACAAATATTTTTTGTTCGATAGCTTGGAGTATCATCTTTGAAACTATGTAGGCAATGATAAGGATATCATTACTTCATTCATGTTTATGACAGTGTTAATACCAGCTTGGACCTGTTAAAAATGCCGGTACAGAGGGAGTTAAACCAAAATAATACTGTCTCAGATTTTGGAATTTTGCCCTAGATCTATTTCTGTAAAATTTCATCATTTTTCAATTGAACAAAATTGAGTAAAATGTGAAGGTCACATTTCAAAGCATCAATATCTCAGCAACCAGAACATCATTTGGAAAACTGAAGCACCTCCCTATTTCTTTACCTGATTCAATACAAGCAATCCAAATTTTGAATCCACTTGATGAATAGTTTTCCAGAAATAAATGGTTTTCTGTATAAAATTGGAGAAATCAAGTAATGGAATTAAAGCGATAAACAGATTAGAGAAACTGATAGTGATGCCCTCCACAGTGTTGTGTGACACAAGTGTGAATGGCCAGCATAAAGTGCTCTCCACTCAGTTGGATGACAATTTAAGGATGTCCTCTGGTGGTGAATCAAAGTAATTAACTTTTTGAAAAGTGGACTGACCCATGCTCTATTTGATAACCCAGAAAACACGGGGAATAGCCATGGGGTTGAAGCATATTCATGAAAAAATCATACAGATGTTATTTAGCTGTTTCTTATATTCTAACTGCTTGAAGATAATCACAATGTCTATCAAAATTGATCAAATTAGATGGATGGATGTTGCTGGGCAAAATTCTCGGCTAGAAGACTTTAAAGGAAATCCCTCTCTTAACCTAGGGAAGGGAGAAAACCAAGCCACACATGGAAAATGGCTGCCAAAGCCCACCTAGGCAAACATTTAATAATCCCACTTGAAGAGAAATAGATACACTACTTAAGGAATATTCAATAAAGTTTTTTTTTCATCAATTTTAACCCCCAGCTGGGATGCAAGTCTTTAACATTCTCAATCATGCATATTCACTTAAAGCTGTTCCTATATTTTCCTCCTTTTGCCTATTTCAGAAGTTGTACCCGGATATGTTGCAAAGGCTGGGAATTCGTCAGAGCAAAGTCAGACACCTCGCCATGCACCTTCATGCAAAAATTCTTGTGCTTCCAGAGTTCCTGAATGGCAGAAACCTGTTCTTGTCTGCACGACTTCCTCGCCATTTCACTGTTAACATGAAGCGACTGAAACTTACACCACCAAAATATTAAACCACCTCAGTAAGGTGCTCTTTTCTTTATTAAACCACCTCAATAAGGTGCTGGTTTTCTCATGTGAGCTGAAGATTAATAAACACTGTTTATTGAATAATTTTCAATGTGAAGAAATTAGTTTTGAGAATGAAGATTCATTTTCAAGGAAATAATACAATTGCAGTTGTGATACATCTAGAAGATCATGGAATTACACAAATGTGTAATAAAGCATATTACATAGACACTTGTTGTTTCTGGTTTGGATCTCTGTGTTATATTAGTAAGCATAATACCCATCCTTCAGACAGGGATTTGCCCTTTTTGACCCTCCTGCTATTCTCTACCCCCAGGATCTTCCTCGGATACCATCCTGAACATCTTTCAATGATGACAGATAAACTTTCACTTTTTGCATGTATGTATTAAAATGTACATTCCATATGCATGTTTCTTCGGCCCCACCATACACTAAAGCCCTTTTTGAATATCCCTGGCTCCATAGCTATACGGACTTCTCAACCTTCTGACCAAAAAAACTTGCCGGCCCCGCCCCCGGCATTTGATGCCCTTTACAATATGCTGGTCGTTTGACAAGCGAGCGGGACTTCTGTCCATCCGTATGTTATATTTTGTTGTCTCTGTGATATCACTAGTTACAGGTTATGGATTGATAGCTAACTTTGGGTATACCTTTCACGTGAGACAAGGAAGAACTCTACTCATTTGGAGGTCAGAAGTTCAATGTTGCTGGTTCCTGAAAAAATCATTATGCCAGAACTCCAGTTTTATTCCAGACATGATGTAAATTTTAGGTGTACCTATAACTCCTGGCAAACAAGAAGCCTAGGTCAAGGTCACTAGGTGATCTATCTAGGATATAGATTTATATGATCAAATATTGGGTATACTGATATCCCAAACTTGGAGGAAACTAGATACAGTCGATTGGATATGATCGAGGAGGCATCCCTTTTGCATGTTAAGTAAGGAAACATGAATTTGTGAAGAGGGTAATAATGTAAAACTTACGAAAAACAATTTTAACTTGGCCACCATCTTGTGCCACCAAAAGGCGAATTGGCACATAAACATTACCAAATTTAGAAGGAATCCGTTATTGAACAAAGAAGTTATTGGTCGAAAACTAAATTTTAACTTCTAGGCCCCCAGGTGGCACCACCAAAATGCGGATAGGCAGGAAAAACCTGAGAGAAGGTAACCATATACCATTGATTTTGAAAGAATCCAGTCAGGAATTCAAAAGTTATTGTCCTGAAACGTAATTAAATAAATGAACAAATTGCTTATGGATAACAACTTCTAGTTTATTCAGGACGACGTTTCGATACAGGTACTAGTATCGTTCTCAAGTCAATGACATCAATTGATTGAAATTGTAGTTTAAGGGCCGCTTCCCATTCGGATTTCGCGGCCCATCAACTCAATGTTTTATTCGAATTTCGCGGTACATTACTTTGTTTATTGAATATCTTTTCCAGCGCTAAATATATAAATAAATAAATAAATAAATAAATAAATAAATAATAAATAACAATGAGAGATTAGTAGGAGATATAAATAAATATAAATGACATCAATAAATAAATAATCAGTATATATACAGTTCCTTGAGTAAATGTCAACAGTATGATAACAATAGTATTGTACTAGGTGAACAACCACAACTGAACAGAGACCAGGGCCTATTCATCCCCACCGCCTATGACCTACTAATCCAGGAACCCCACCGTGCCTAGAAGCCCACCTTGTTAATTATCCAGCCATCACCATAAGTCTAATCCTGTCCTATTAAAATTTCTCACCTAGTACAATACTATTGTTATCATACTGTTGACATTTACTCAAGGAACTGTATATATACTGATTATTATACACCCGCCAAAAGGCGGACGTATTATGTGATGGCGGTTTCCGTCCACCGTGTCCGGTCTATATCTGGGACAGTTTTCTGTCTACAGTTCTAATTTTTGGTGAGTGGATACCCTATGGGGAGACGATGTGTCGCGTACCAAAATGAAGGTCGAGGTCAGAGGTCAAAGGTCACTGGCCTAAAAAAACAGGAAATCACTGAAGTGTTCGTGTCCGGTCTACATCTGTGAACGTTTTCTATCCACTGTTGCAAATTTTTGTGAGTGGATACGCTAGGCGAAGACGATGTGTCGCGTACCAAAATTAAGGTCGAGGTCAGAGGTCAAAGGTCACTGTTGCCTAAAATCAGGAAATCATTGATCGTTGACAGTTTTCTATCTACAGTTCTAATTTTTGGTGAGTGGATGCCGTAGGGGGGAACGATGTGTTGCATACCAAATGTAGGTCGAGGTCAGAGGTCAAAGGTCAGTGTGACTGAAAAATCAGGAAATCATTAAAAATTTCTAATTTTTTGTGAGTGGATTCAATAGGAGGAAATGAAGTGTCGCATACCAAAAAATAGGTCAAGGTCAAAGGTCAGTGTGACCCCAAAATCAGGAAATTATTAAAAATAACATTTTTTCTGCCAGTAGATACATTAGGGAGACACGATGTGTCACATACCAAAATGTGGGTAAAGGTCAAAGGTCAAGGTCACTGTGACCCCAAAATCGTGGAATTGTTAAAAATCATGATTTTTTGAGTCCATTGAGAAATTACGGGGATTCGTTTCGTCATGTACCGAAATTTAGATCTAGGTCCATAGTCAAGGTCGCTGTGACCCCAGAATCAAGGTCAAAGGTCAGTGTGACCTAAAAATCAGGAAATCAATAAAAATTACTAATTTTTTATGAGTGGATTCAATAGGGGGAAATGAAGTGTCGCATACCAAAAAAAATAGGTCAAGGTCAAAGGTCACTGACCCCAAAATCAGGAAATTATTACAAATAACATTTGTTGTGTCAGTAGATACATTAGGGGGACACGATGTGTCACATACCAAAATGTGGGTAAAGGTCAAAGGTCAAGGTCACTGTGACCCCAAAATTGTGAAATTGTTAAAAATCATGATTTTTGTGTCCATTGAGAAATTATGGGGAGATGGTTTATCATGTACCAAAATTTAGGTCAAGGTCAATAGTCAAGGTCACTGTGACTTCAGAATCAAGAAATCTTTGAAAAGTATTTTTTTTTGTGTCAGTGGATACATTAGGGGGACATGTAGGTCAAGGCCGAACGTCAAGGTCACTGTGACCCCCAAAATCATGAGATTTATAAAAATCATGATTTTTTTTGTGTCCATTGATACGTTGAGGGAAGACGATGTGTCCTGTACCAAAATTTAGGTCAAGGTCAAAGGTCAATGTCACTGTGACCCCAAAATCAGGAATTCATTACAAGTCACATTTTCGTATGCCTCTCGAAGACGAGGTCATGCAATGCGATGTTGCGTTCTATCCATTCATCCATTAACATTTGTTGTCCATGCGATAACTCTAGTTTCAAGGTATGGATTGGTACCAAACTTTGAGTATACCTTACTCGCATGGCAAAGAGGAGCCATACATCAATCGATCAAAGGTCAAGGTCACAGTCACCCAAAACTGAATCAAGTATAAGATGTGATATATGTTACATTCCCAGAAGCACAAAATTGTAGACCTTTCTCTGGTGTGCTAGCTACCAATTGGAATCAAGGCTATTAAACAAACTTGAAATTTGGACCAATATAATTCCAGATATACGGGCGTATATTGAAGCCCCTTGGGCTCTTGTTTACTTATTGATGTCATTGACTTGAGGACGATACTAGTACCTGTATAGAAACGTCGTCCTGAATAAACTAGAAGTTGTTATCCATAAGCAATTTGTTTATTTATCTACTTCCCAACTTCTAAATGCCACTTAAGGAAACTGAAACGTAATCTTGAATTTGTCTCTAGGTGACGCCACCTATGTGTGAATCAACATAGAAAACAATGCCAGGCAAGATATTATTGAGCGAGGTACTCGCATACCAAATTTGGAAAGAACCCGTCTAGGTTTTCAAAAATTATTACCTGGAAACACTATTTTATATCCAAACCCAGGTGGCGCCAGCTATACACGTATCTGCACGAAAAGCCAGATCTTGAGGCACAAACAAAATCTGAACAGAATGCATTAGGTTTTCAAAAGTAATTGTATGGAAATGCGATTTTGGCCCCAGGTAGAGCCACCTAGAGGCATATCCTCACAAAAAAGAATCCCAAGATCTAGAGGCAAATGACCCACTAACCAAATTCGAAAGAAAATCTGTTTGGTTTTTCAGGAATTATTGTCAGAAATGAAATTTTAACTCTGCCCCCATGTGGTGACAGATCAATGGATCGTTACTAAAAAAAACAATCACATGATCTTTTTAGCTCCTGGAGATGGCACCGATATATAATGTACCTATGTCAGTGGTTTTAAAATCCGCAAGGCCACTGTCTGTCATCTTCATAATGTCAAGGTTTCTTTTTGAACCAAAGGCGAAAGGAAAGAGATACCCCTGGGTTTAGCGAGGATGCTGTCTCTGTGAAATTCATTTGTGGGAGAAATGTATATATATGTACATGTTTCAGGTCCTAAAATCACCATACAGTACTGCTCACGACTGAATGGCATGGATGTAAAACAGGCACTGAGTGTACTTTAGATGCAAATGACTTCAGAGATAATACATTGAGCCAATGGCCAACCGTGACCTTTCTGAGATCACTGGTGTGCTATCTGTGCAAATGAGAATATGGAAATTAACAGAGACAGCCACTTTAACATAGGTCCAGATGGATAATTTGCATATAAGAGATATTGTAGGAAAAATACAAGTATCCAATTTCAGGCAGAGCTGAAAATCAATAGGTGTCTTCCCCTGGGAGCAATATGCACAACCAATTTGAAGTTCATTGGCGAAGACATTCGGTTATACGATGGAAAAGATTGAACAGAAGGAAAATTCGGATATAAGGGAAATTGTAGATAAAAACACAGTCTTCCCCTAGACAGGAAGGATTTTGGATAGATGCGATCAGTTGACATAAAGATGGAGTTCCTGTTAAATCTTGGTTTATGATATTTAACCATTTTCTATTCAGTAAAAGTAGGCAACTGATCCACAAGATTTTAGGGGCTGTGAATGTAATTATGCATATTTACCATTCACAAACTTATCTTTTGTAATCTTCAGTTCTTATATTCCGTTTTATCCTGTTTCCTGTTGTTTCCAAGTGTATGTGTGAACGTGATATTATACTGCCCTGTATATTGACAGTTTGCCAGTTGTGCCCCCTGTATCCTGTAGATGAGCACTGACCGACTTCGCCAAATGAACTGTATTACTGTTAGACCGTACTTTGTTAATATTTTTGCCAAAGGTCTTATTTTTATTTACTTTTCAACGAATCTTTGTAATTTGTATTCCGTGTCACATGACCCAAGCCAGGACTTCCGCCCAACTTGTTCAGTCGACGGCGATATAAGGTCCATGTTGTGTGGCAGGAACAGTAACAAAATACGGTGTGGCCCAGTCCCAACCTTCATGTATATGTCTTCATGGATATAGCGTTAGCGCAGTATGGTTTCCTGTGCATGACAGTAGCTCCACGGTATGTTACTGCCCTTTGTCCTGTATAACACTCCCATTGCTGTGGTATACTTCCACAATAAACGAACATATGAGAACCAAGATTGGATTTTGGTGGTCAATTATTTGATCTTACAAGTGGCGTCGCCGACCGGATAATTATTAGCAATAGGAAAGGGCAGTGACCAGAGTAGGCCATGGCGAACCCGGAGGCTGCGGAAATGGCAACCAAACTAGAAGAGCTCACCCTGTTAGTGACACAACAAGCAGACCGGTTACAGCGGTATGAAACCAGAGCTTTAACTCCGCAACCAGTTTATGTCCCTAAAGATCGGAAAGTTCAAGTGTTTACTGAATTCCGTGAGAAATCCGGTTCATTCGTGGAGGAATGGATTGAAGCAATTAACAGTGCATTTCGAATGTGGCACGTTCCTGTGGGAGATCAGACGGATGTCATACTTGACTACCTAGGGGGTCAAGCCAAACAAACAGTTAAATTGATGCCTGAAAGGGACAGGTCAGACATCAAGAAAATATTTGAAATGCTACGTCAGGTCTACGGAGACACAGTCACCGTAGCGGGGCTTTTAAAGGACTTTTATGAGAGGACGCAGCAGAGGAATGAGAACATTCGGGCTTATGCTTATGATCACAGGAGAAAATGAAATGTGTCTCACGACGGGACGAGAGCCATGTCCCGAATCCCGAATTGGACCTCAAGGAACAATTTGTGACAGGCTTAAGTGACCCCGCTATTCGACGAGAGTCCAAAATGAAATTGTGCGACCATCCAGAGATGTCATTCATGGACCTGATGCAGACTGCGATCATGTGGTCTGAGGAGGAGGAGACAGTCCCCAGGGCTACTGCTAGTCGATCTCCCTTGTCTGCTCCGATAGAGAGCACGGTAGAGAAAGATGAGAATGCAGACATTCTTAAACAACTAGTTAAGCAACAGGGAGAGATAATCCGTCTCCTGAAGAAAGTACCGAGCAACCCTGTCAGACAACCGGGTGGACATGTTGGAAAAAGACCAGTCAAGGATGACCAGGGTCGGGTCCTCTGTTGGGAATGTTCGAATCCCGAGCATATTCGACGTAATTGCCCCATTTGGAACAGAAATCAGGATTTTTAGATCACCCTACTGTTGGGGGCCAAACAGTAGGGGATGTACCAGGCTCCATGCAGGCCAGGCATGCAGATGAGTTTCTAGACGGGGTAATTGGAGAGTGTCCCGTGGTTAGGGTGGAAATCGGCGGTGTTTCGATAGAGTGCCTGCTGGATACAGGATCACAGGTCATCACCATAAGCAAGACATTTTTCAACCTGAACTTCAAGCCCAAAGGATATGTTCCTGTGGAGGTGAAGTATCTGCACCTTAGAGCCGCTAATGGGATAGATATCCCTTACGTTGGGTGCATGGAGGTGGACATCTCCCTATTTGGGAAGACACTGAAAAGTCGAGCAGTAATTGTGGTCAAGGACAATCCTTTTATAGAGAGTGTTCCTGCCATATTATGCATGAATATTCTGAAACACTGTAACGATGTCCCATTCCATGGGATGACAAACCCTGGAACGAAACCAGGTATGGCTCGTCTGATAACCGCCAGAGTCAAGCGGGTTATTAGAGAAGCAAACAACATCAAAAAACACACAAACTCCAGTGGTAAAGTAGGTTACATAAAACTATCCTCTGAAAAGCCTGTCTTTATCCCCGCCAGAAGTGAAATCATTGTAAATGGGCATTGTAGGGCGGGCCACTGGGGTGGTAGTTATGAGGCTATTGTTGAGCATACCGAAGGTACCCATTTGCCTACAAATTTACTTGTGGCCAGAGTGTGTGCAAGGGTAGAAAAGGGGCTAGTCCCGGTTATAATCTCGGCTTGAAATTCAGGTAAATCTTGCCAAACAGGAGGGCGATAGGACGAGCTGCAGTAAGGGCGAATCCTCTCAACAAATCTCTGGGGTGAATCTAGGTGATTCAGAACTCACAGATGAACAACGCCGTAGGTTGGATGCCCTATTGGAGAAACATAAAGGGGTTTTCTCACAACACCCAAATGACTTTGGTCAAACAGACACAATTAAACATAGGATTGACACTGGCAACCACGCACCGATCAAACAGAGGCACCGCAGAGTGTCTCATGTGTTACAGGAATTCAAACAACATATCTCAGAACTGGTGGAACATGGAGAACTGGAAAAGAGTGACAGCCCCTGGGCCTCGCCAGCCGTGATCGTGCGTAAGCCGGATGGTACCATAAGGTTCTGCTGTGACTATCGCCAGTTGAACAAGGTGACGAGAAAGTCCCTCGATGCTCTAGGCAGTGCTCGGCTGTTCTCGTCGCTCGATCTCACATCTGGATACTTTCAGGTGAAAATGGATGAGCAGGATCAGGCTAATACAGCGGTGACCACAACGTTCAGATTATTCCACTGGAAAAAGATGCCGTTTGGACTTTGCAACTCTCCGGCAACGTTCCAGCGCCTTATGGAGTGTTGTCTTGGGGATTTGCAATGGGAAAGTCTGTTGATTTACTTGGACGATATTTTAGTGTACAGCTCGGACTTTAAAACACACATGGAACGTGTAGATAAAGTGCTGACCAGATAGAGCGACCACGGCTTGAAATTAAAACCAAGCAAATGCTTTCTGCTGCAGACGGAGGTCAAGTTCTTAGGACACATAGTGTCTGGGGAAGGAATCCAGACAGACCCAGAGAAGATCGCCGTGCTTAAGAATTGGCCCACCCCTACCTGTGCAACAGATGTCCGACGGGTACTAGGCTTCATGTGATACTACAGACGTTTTGTGAAAAAACTTTTCCTGTACCACTCCACCGTCTGGTTGGCAAAGGTAAAAATGGAGGAACTGTACCTTTTGAGTGGACCACTGAGTGCCAGAAGTCATTTGACGAGCTCCGTGACCAGTTGTGCAACCCCCAGTCCTGGTTTATCCAAATTTTTCGCTTCCGTTCATTTTGACCACTGACGCGAGTTTACAGGGCCTTGGGGCGATACTGTCGCAGCACCAGGACGGGAGGGAACGTCCAGTGGCTTATGCCAGCCGAGGGCTGCGTCCCACAGAACGGAATGATAAAAACTACAGTTCTTTGAAGCTGGAGTTACTCGCCCTTAAGTGGGCTATTGGTGAAAAGTTTCGGAAGTACCTCCTGCATTCCAAGTTTGTGGTTTACACTGATCACAATCCCTTGAAATACCTCTCTACTGCTAACCTGGGGGCAACAGAACAAAGAATTTTAGATGGGTGGCCCAGTTGGCAGATTTTGACTTTGAGGTGGTCTACAATTCCGGTAAAAACAATGCAAACGCAGATGCATTATCGAGACTGCCCAATTCTGTGGACTGTGTGGATTACAAGCGTCTAGGCCGTCATTCATAATCCAGCCGTCGTCCATTAGAGAATATCCGCGTCCATAATCCAAAGACCTATTCCATTTTCCACATAACAGTATTAGCACCAAATTCAAAAAGTTGAAGTCATTGTGACGACCGCTGAGGTTCAACCTACCGTATGGCCTTTCACCAGTGAAGACCATGATGGAGACCTATCAGCGTCGAGGGAGCATTGTTCGGTGGACTGTACAGCTATTGGTGGCATTGGTGATCAAGGGTACTCAACTGACAAAGTAGCAGAACTACAAGCTGCAGATGAGATGATTGGCAAGGTAGTGAACTTCATGAAGCACCATCAGAAGCCTAGTCGTGGGTACACATCGAATCAGCCCAAGGAAGTTCAGAAGTTGCTTGGCCAATGGCAACGACTCCGATTGGATGGTGCGCTCTATCGTGTGGTGCAGGACCCCCGCTATGGTGTCCAGTTCCGGCACTTGGTGTTGCCCCATATCTTGCGTAAGGAAGCAATCCAAGCAAAACATGATCACGCTGGACACTTTAGTGACTGACGAACACTAGAATCAATGAGGCGTTGTTATTACTGGCCCTCTATAAGTGCAGATGTACAGCAGTGGACACGCAGCTGCAAGAGATGTGCCTTAGCTAGGGACACCATCCCACATCCTCACACACCTCTTGTTTCCATGGAGTTCACCGCCCCTCTGGAATCTGTGGCTATGGACTTTACGTTGTTGAAGCGAACGTCAAATGGATACAAGAATGTACTAGTATTGACCGATATGTTCACCAGATTCTGCATGGCAATAGCAGCTCGAGACCAGACAGCGCAGACAGTCGCCACAGCCCTCGTCAAATATTGGTTTCCTTACTTTGGATGTTCGGGACGTTTGCATTCAGACCAAGGACGAAGTTTCGAGGCATTCATCATCGAAGATCTTTGCAAATGTTATGGAATGCACATAAGTCGGACAACCCCGTACCACCCACAGGGAAATGGTGGCTGCGAGAGGTGGAACAGGACCATTCACGAAATGCTCCGCACCCTGCCCCCTGAAAAGAAGAGACGATGGAAGGACCATTTGCCTGAGCTCACATTGGCGTACAACAGCCATGTTCACAGATCAACTGGGTACCCTCCATTTTATCTTCTGATGGGCCGTGATGCGAGGCTGCCCATGGACATAACCCTGGGATCGGTACCATTTCGGAGTCGTTGGAATCGGCAACCGTGGATGAGTGGGTCAGTACCCACCACGATCGTCTGAAGACAGCGTGTGAGATAGCTAGGGAACGATCAAGAGAGGCTGGACAGTTCAGGAAACGGATCTATGATCGAGTTTAGCCAGGAGCTCTCATTAACCCTGGGGGTGGCGTACTGCTGCGGAACCACAAGCCACGTGGTCGTAACAAGATCCAGGATAAATGGGAGTCCGAATCAGACATTCTCCAAAATTATATTAGTGACTGGGGCCTATCGATTAATATAAAGAAATCGAAGACTATTGTTTTTGGACAAAATCAGAAAAGCAAAGAACAGTTCCATATTGGTGTACAAACTCTTGAAAGTTGTAACTCATATAAATATCTAGGCCTTGTTCTGCACAGTAACGGAAAATTCAACATAACTGTATCTAATCTTGCGAGCAGAGCCAATAAGGCTCTATTTAGTATAAGACATGCCCTCAGTGTAGGGGACATTAACCCTATATTGTCTTGCAAACTGTTTGATACCATGGTTAATCCAATTTTGACATACGGTGCAGAAATTTGGATTGGTTACCTGAAAGAGTTTGTCAATCCTACAGACCTACTGAATATATCAAATGATATTGAACGAGTTCATATGAAGTTTTGTAAACATGTGTTACGAGTAAACTCCAGGTCTACTAATGCCGGTGTACGTGGAGAACTGGGGAGAACCCCTATTAATTTCTCTGCTATTGTAAAGAGCATTAAATATTTTTTCCATATTCGTGATGCTGATCCATCCTCCCTACTGTACAAGGCATTTCTTGAACAGTGTGAGGCTAATCGGGCAAACAATGCACAAAATTGGGTGCACTATATGAAACGTCTGCTACAAAGCCTTAAGTCGTATCACGTATGGGAAAATTTTGGTTGCCCAAATCCCAAAGCTAGCACTAAGTTTATGAAAGTTGTTCTACATGAAATCTATGAGACAAAATGGAGAGACGAGGTATCATCTTCCAGCAAACTTGAAACATATAATCTCGTGAAATCTTATCCCAGCCATGAGCGAAATCTGATGTCTCTGAGTAATGGAAAACATAGATCTGCACTAGTTAAACTTCGAATCAGTGCCCATAGATTGGAAATTGAGACAGGTAGATACTCTAAAACCCCACGAAGTAATAGACTCTGTAATACATGTGGTGTGTTAGAGGATGAAAAACACTTCCTTCTTAGCTGCTGCAAATTTTCTGAGCGTCGGGCAAAACTAATGGCTGAATTGGCGAACCTAATAAGCGATAAATCTATGTGCACTGATGACATGTTTGTGGAGCTGTTATCCTGCACTAATCCACAAATTACTAAATATGTAGCCCATTTTGTTTACGACTGTTTCCAGTTAAAAGATGGTTAAAATTTTTCCTTATATAGCATACAATATACCCTATTTAAACGTGGCTGTGCATTGAAGACTACCAGTCCCCAGGTCACAGTGCCAGTCCCATAGATTTGTGAGCGCTTATTGTGCACATTTTAATGTAAATTTGTCTTGTATATTGTTTTGTATTGTCCGTCATCCGTGTCTGTCTTCCACATGTATATGTCTGAAACTGTTTGTATTCACGTTTTTTTAACCCCCTGCGGGTATAATTTTACGTCAATAAATCTTATCTATCTATCTATATCGTAGTAGACCAGACTAATCCAGATCTCCCCGTGTTTAGGATACGTCTGGAGAAAGGTGGAAAACTGGTGAAGGTGGTTCATCGTAATCAGCTAAAACCATGCACGTTCCCCATGGAGGCTCCGGCAAAGCGAGCTAGTAGGACTGCTAGGCTCACAAATGGACATCCAGAAGCTCAGGAGCCAAATGTCAGGTTTTATGTGCCGTTCTACCCCGATGCAGAGACACTTTGCCGATGTTGCTACTCCGAGAATACCATTACCGGAAGAGGTTCCAGAGCAGATCATCGACCGTGGTCACATGGAGTTAGCTGATGATTCCCCAGTTTTGAGACGATCAACTCGATCAACCCAAGGTATTCCGCCACAAAGATTACCGTTAGCCGTCCAATCCGAAGCAATAGATCCAGAACCAGAGATGGGAATGCTGGAGAGAGCAAAGTCGTGATTCTCTTCTTACCAGAGGGTAGTTGACATCGGGACGTTGTCAATTCAAGAGGGGAGGAATGTGAACGTGATATTATACTGCCCTGTATATTGACAGTTTGCTAGTCAGAGTTGTGTCCCCTGTATCAACCTGTAGATTAGCACTGACCGACTTCGCCAAATGAACTGTATTATGTTAGACCGTCCTTTGTTAATATTTTTATGAGTATTATTCAACTGAGTTCCAAAGGTCTTATTTTTATTTACTTTTCAACGAATCTTTGTAATTTGTATGCCGTGTCACATGACCTGAGCCAGGACTTCCACCCAAACTGGTTCAGTCGACGTCGATATAAGGTCCATGCTGTGTGGCGGGAATAGTAACAAAATACAGTGTGGCCCAGTCCCAACCTTCATGTATATGTCTTGGATATAGCTCCGTGAGGTGGAGTTAGCGCAGTATGGTTCCCTGTGCATGACAGTAGCTCCACGGTGTGTCACTGCCCTTTGCCCTGTATAACACTCCTATTGCTGTGGTATTCTTCCACAATAAACGAACGTATGAGAACCAAGATTGGATTTTAGTGGTCAATTATTTGATCTTACAAATGGTATGCATAATCACTGAGACAAATGTACACTGTCTCTCACAAGTGTTCAATGTAATTGAAATCTGGGAACTTGGATAATGAGTTATGTGATTTTGACATAATGAATTTGAAGGAAAGCCACCCATATGCGATTGGGATGTGCATGTGTTTCAATTTGTTACGTGGATTATACTTTTCCGGAAAGCAGCCAGAACGTGAGAGATGATACCGGTATTCTTCCTGCATGCATTCCTGTAACGTGCACTGTGGTATTTCGTTGGTTGTTAAGTTTAGATATTCATGAAGCTGTATAATTGTGACCCACACATTGAATCAACCAACTCATCATTTGATAACCCTTTTTCGCGTTTTCAGTTGACTGTTCACTGGATAAATCATGACTGGATAAATCATCTGAGGTCGACAACAGCACCTTTACGACTCTTGATTCAAACACAAGAGGATGCATATGCGAGTTCTGACCGTGTAGTCATAAAGCCTTAGCGACATTTTATAACAACAACTTGCTAACTGTGCAGTTGAGTGTTTCAGCACAGTTGTGTGAAATATACGTGTGTGAAGTTCAGTTGTTCATTTGAAAGATTCTATTTATGGCCCAAACCTACACCTGCCTTTTCTGTATGCCTAATCTCCGCCAGGAATATACAATACAAACGTTAAAACGGAAGTTTAAAACAAAAGTTATCTCCCCTGGGGAGTTATCTCCCCTGGGGAGTTATCTCCCCCGGGGAGTTCTCTCAGCTCAGACAGGATATATAAGGCCTGCCCACAGCATCCAACTCCTCTTTTCTCGTTTGTACCTCGAGTGGTGCACGTCAGGGAGTTGCAATACAGTCTAGTTGTTGTTGTTCAAAGACTAGTTGTTGTTGTTCAAAGTCTTGTTTATTTACGGAAAATATTCCTTGAATAATGTCTTCTGAGTATTCTGTCCCAATTGTTTCAAATTCTTGCCGTGCGTGTGGGCGAGTTTCGACGGATCTCTCGTTTGATTTCTGCTGTAGCTCGAACTCGGCGTCCTGCTTTTTCCGTGGATCGGAAACCTACACGTGGTCGTACTTCCAAACCCGCCCAGCGGGAGGGTTTTCCTCAGAGTGATTTTCGTGGCTTCGACAACCCTCCAAAAAGAGGCCGTGGCCGTCATTCCACCCGTGGGAAATCAGGTTCCAGACTTGGTGGGGCGTCCAATAAATGACTATCCGGCTTCCGTTTCCAATCACGTCAAGGATTTTCAACTGCCCGCTTTTCTTCCTTACAGTCATCCGGTCGTGGGCGGGCGTCTTCAACATTTCTGCGAGAATTGGCGACTTATAACGGACGACGACTGGATTATAAGAACCTTGAAGGAGGGGTTCCTCTTCAATTTCCAGTCCCGACCCAAACTCATCTCTCGGCCTCGTCCCTCCCGATTGCCAGTTCCCGCAGCTCATGTACAGATGCTCCTGTCCTCTGTCGCCACTCTTATCACCAAGGGTGCTGTCAGGGAACTTCCACAAGACGAAGACAGTGTAGGGTTCTACAGCCATGTATTCCTGGTGCCGAAGAAGGATTCGGACCAGATGAGGATGGTAATCGATCTCAAGATATTGAACAAGCTTCATCTAGTAACTCCTCCTCATTTCAAGATGGCGTCTGTATCATCGATTCGGGCCCGCCTAAATCATCTGCATTGGCTGGCCGCAATCGATCTGCAGGACGCCTACCTCCATATTCCTAGTCATCCTCGTCATCGGCGTTTCCTGCGTTTCGTCGTCAACGATCGTCGGTTCGAGTGGCAAGTCCTCCCGTTCGGAGTCAATGTCGATCCTTGGCTATTCACCCGTATCACGTCACCAGTCATGGCGTTCCTCCATCTTCGTGGCATCCACATCGAGGTATATATAGACGATATACTCATGTGGGCAACAGACAAGGACAGTCTCAACGCGCAGGTCCGCTTTACTCTGCTTGTTTTACGTCATCTCGGCTTCATTCCACATCCTCTCAAGTCGGAGTTGGTTCCAGCGCAAATTCGCCGTTACATCGGGGCGGTGTTCGATAGTCGTCTACAACTGGTACGCCCTCCAGAGGACCGTTGGACCAAAATTCAGGTGCTGATACTAAGGTTTTTGTCATCAACGTATCAGACACGACAACAGTGGCAAAGCCTTCTGGGTTTACTCACTTCCACGCAGGATCTTACTCATTACGGCCGTCTCCAGGTTCGGCCATTGCAGTACCATCTGTCTCCTTATCTTCAGAGGTCATCTCTCAATCCTGCGGTTTCGGTATTGACGTCTCTACATCCACATCTGATTTGGTGGCAGTCCCGTCACAACGTCATGCGGGGAGTTCCGTTCCGGTTTCCTATTCCGGATCACCATCTCTATACCGATGCTTCCGAGACGGGCTGGGGAGCCCATCTGGACGATCTGGAGGTCTCCGGCAGATGGTCGACTTTGGAGTCCAGACTTCACATCAACCTTCTGGAGATGAAGGCAGTCATCCTTGCAGTTCAACATTGGAGTTACCGTCTCAGCAATTCGTCCCCCCTCATAGCTACGGACAATTCGACGGTCATAGCCCACATCAACAAGATGGGTACCACCCGATCTCTCTCAACGTTTCGACTAGTGTGGGACCTCTTCGACTGGGCTCTCATTCATCACTGCCATCTCAATGCTCGCCATGTTCCGGGTCGGCTCAATGTCTTAGCGGACCGTTTGTCTCGTCCCGACACCGTCCTGCAGACCGAATGGCAACTTCATCCGGAGGTGTTCCGTCAGATTTGCAGCGTTTGGGATTCCCCATTGATCGACCTGTTTGCGACGAGGAACAATGCACAGCTGGCCCTCTTCGTCAGTCCGATTCTGGATCCTCAAGCCTTCGCCATCGACGCTCTTTCGATCAGTTGGGACAACTTTCTAGCTTATGCCTACCCTCCGATGGCCCTTATTCTAGAAGTTCTCCAAAAGATTGCCCAACACGACTGCGTCGTGCTGCTTGTGGTTCCGTGGTGGCCTCGTCGTCAGTGGTTTCCGGTTCTACTTCCACTTCTCACGGCCCCGCCTCGTCGTCTACCAGTTTGGCCCGGCCTGTTGCGCCAACCTCACGGGATATTTCATCACAACCCGCGGTGGCTCAATTTACACGTCTGCAGACTATCCAGAGTGCACTCACAGTCCAAGGGTTTTCAGCAGAAGTTGCACAGACGATGGTTTCAGCCAATCGATCTTCCACATCGCAGCTCTATCAAGCGAAATGGGCCTATTTTGTCTCCTGGTGCCGAGAACGTGATGCCGATCCCGACTCTGCCTCTGTTTCCCTAGTAGCTGACTTCCTCCTTCACCTACATCGTGATAAGAAGTTTCAAATCAGCACCATTGAGGGGTATCGTTCTGCTTTGGCTAGGGTTTTACGTCTTTCTGCCGGCATCGACATTAGTCTAAATGACAATATCTCTGCTCTCATTCGGGCTTTCGCGTTACAGTCTCGCCGTACTCGTCAGCTGTTACCGAAATGGGATATTGGTGTGGTTCTTTGTGCCCTGATTCGTCCGCCCTTTGAACCCTTACAGTCCGCCTCTCTTAAAGCTGTTGCCTACAAGACTGCTTTTCTGGCGGCTTTTGCTTTGGCGTCTAGAGTGTCTGAACTTCATGCACTTGAGAGATCTTCTATGACCTGGACGGCGGATTGGTCTCGCATTTCTTTTCGACCCATTCCTGAGTTCATCGCCAAAAATGAGTCTGTTCGCCTGGGTCCGTATGCTCAACGTTTGTACTCCATTCCTGCGTTATCAGACTTCGTATATGGTCTTGAAGACGACCTGCTGTTATGCCCTGTTTGAACCATTCGCCATTATCTCACTCGTACCGATCCCGGTCGGGGCTCTCATCGTCTATTATTCTTATCTCTTCACCCGTCTGCAGTGCGTGACATTACTAAGAATACCATTGCTTCGTGGTTGAAGAAGACCATAAAGTGGTCATATCAATTGGCCATTGACGCTCCGATCCCCCACTACTATCTACTGCTTCTTCTCATGAAATTCGTGCCATCGCTACGTCATGGCCTTTATGGAAGAACTTGTCCCTCCATGACATTGTCCAGTCCTGTGCTTGGACGACAAACTCCACGTTCACCAACTTCTGTCTGAGAGATATGTCAGTGCAATAAGATAGAGTGACCACGCTTGGGCCGCTGGTGGCTGCCCAGCACGTGGTCAAGTAACTTTTCAAAAAAGAGGGGGGGAGCATTTTTCATCATCGCAGCAAGTCAGCCAGCTTGCTGTATCATCTCATCTCATCTCTCAGTCAAATCATATGTCCACATACTACAAATGAAGAGTGATCACCTAAGGAAGAAGTAATTGGTCAGCTTGCCAGCCACTGACTCTCAAGTCATCAATCAAAGCCTGACACAATGGTGAGTTTTAATCTTTGCTTTTACTGCAGACTTGCTTGTGTCATTTCAGGATGAAACTATGACTTTCTTCCAGATCATCTTAAGCTGAGTCACCTGCGGTCAACTCACAAGTTCAACGTACAAAGAACTGACACTTTTGTGAGTAATAATATTTGTTTCAGGTCTCCAGTGTCAGCAACAGGGATTAAAGTACAGAGAGTTGAGAAAGACGTAGAGTAGACTCAGGGCAAACGCTGTCAACTCACTAAAGTACACAGAGTTGACATAAGACGGATTGTGGACTGAGGGTGGTGTTAGTTGGTCACTTTGTATGCTACGCAGGCGATCTTATACACTGCCGATTCATACATTTCTTGCCTGCGCATACCTCACTGATGCTCCTTTGCCTGGGTCACTGCCTTGTTGGTAATATTGTGCACCACACCCACCATTAGAGAGTGGACATCGGTGGTATGTCTCGTCGGCGCTCTAATGCCCGTCCGTATTCATACTCGGCTTACCTGCGAACACTCACAGCTGCGTCTATGCCAGAGTCCCTTCGTTGTCGGTAAGGTGGTGCTCCACGCCCAAGATCACAGCTACATGGACAAAGACATCCAAAGGTAAGTAACTACTTTCTTGTCTCCATGACTACCCATTGCGTTACATACCAGGGTTTTCTTGTTGAGTAGTATTGTGTCTTGTTCGTGATCTTCTCAGCGGATATTCAGCCTGCCATTGCAACTACAACAAGGCCGAGGTTCCCACCTCCATATGTTGGTAGTGAAGCATACAGCAAAGCAGGTGTAGGTTTGGGCCATAAATATTAAACATTTATAAACAATGTTACCATTTATAACCAAACCAAACCTGCTTTGCTTTGATGGCCCTCCCATCCTTCCCCTCACTCCGCGGCCTTGTTCACCACAGGTCTCGGTTTATAAACGAGGAGAAAAGAGGAGTTGGATGCTGTGGGCAGGCCTTATATATCCTGTCTGAGCTGAGAGAGCTCCCCAAAGGGGGATAACTCCCCGGGGAGATAACTCCCCAGGGGAGATAACTTTTGTTTTAAACTTCCGTTTTAACGTTTGTATTGTATATTCCTGGCGGAGATTAGGCATACAGCAAAGCAGGTTTGGTTTGGTTATAAATAGTAACATTGTTTATAAATGTTTAATATTTCACAAGTCGGATGAGAAAAGGGACGTCTGCTTTCATACAAGTCCTGATCGAATAAGACAAACAAATACATTACAAGAGGGAATTTCTTCCTCAAGTTGAACTGTTGTTTCCATCGTGAAGTTGTTTAACAAGGCGACACAAATAGACATATATCCACTATATTCAACAAAGGGGAGAAAGGATGTCAAAGTTTACCATATTTTTTCAACCTTTCATCATAATCTTCATTGCTTTGTACAGTGCAATAGAATAGAAATAATTTTTTCATACGCGTGCTTTATGAAAGTTTATGAATTTTAGGGCAAACTTTCCCAAACTAACCGTGCGTAAAATAACCATTGAGCATGCCTATGAAAACATTATTTCTTAATTCTATGACACTTGTGTCTATAACAATTTGCTAACTCTATTTATTGAGTGTTTTAGCACAGTTGTGTGAAATGTTCATTTGTCAAGTGCAGGTGTCCATTTGGGAGATTCTATTTCACAAGTCGGGTGAGAAAAGGCACGTCTGCTTTCATACAAGTCACAATCGAATAAGACTAACAAATAAAATTACAAGATGGAATTTCTTTCTCAAGTTTAACTGTTGTTTCCATCGTGACAATGATTATTTTCCACACGATTAGTTTGGGAAAGTTTATAAAATATCTTTCCCGTAGTAACCGTGCGTAAAATAACCACTGAGCACGCCTATGTAATCATTATTTCTTAAAACAAGCTAATGTGTTGGTTGGATATCGTTCGATTCAGGTGTTTATCATCACGTTGGGATAATTATGTGAACAGTTGTTTCCAGGCACCCTGGCACGGCAAGTCCTTTAATTATGTCTCCCTCAACTATGTTGGGGGGAGACCTCTAGTGTTTGTGCTGTCTGTCGGTCCCCTTTTCTTGTCTTCTTGTCAAGGTATCTCGAAAACTACTGGACGGAATTTCACCAAACTTAGATGGAAGCTTAATTGGGATGGCCCCCTCATTTGATTAGGTTTTGGTGTGTGTACGTGCGTTCATCCGTGTCTGGTGTCCGTCTGTCTGTCCATCTAATTGTACATGTATATACAGGCCTTGTTCGCAAGGTATCTTGAGAACTACTGGACAGAATTTCACCAAACTTGGATGGAAGCTTCATTGGGATCCCCCCACCCCCTCATTTGATTAAGTTTGGTGTGTGCGTGCATTCGTCCGTGTCCATCGTGTCTGTCCATCTAATTGAACACGTATATGCAGGCCTTGTCTGCAAGATATCTGGAGAGCTACTTGACGGAAGTTCACCAAACTCGGATGGAGGCTTCATTGGGATAGCCCTCTCATCTGATTAGGTTTTGGTGTGTGTACGTGAGTTCGTCCACGTGAGTTCGTCCGTCTGTCCATCTACTTGTACATGTATATGTATACCCTTATAAAAAAAAACCGTGGTTTACCATACATTACCATAGGGTAAAGTATGGTAATGCATGGTAAACCACGGTTCTGTATGGTAATGTATGGTAAATCCGAGGTAAAAGATTGTATGGTAAAGTTTACCGTGGTTTACCATACAACGAACCGTGGTGAACCACGGTATTCCAGGCTGAACCATGAACATCCATGGTAATGTATGGTAAATCCGAGGTAAAAGATTGTATGGTAAAGTTTACCGTGGTTTACCATACAACGAACCGTGGTGAACCACGGTATTCCAGGCTGAACCATGAACATCCATGGTAATGTATGGTAAATCCGAGGTAAAAGATTGTATGGTAAAGTTTACCGTGGTTTACCATACAACGAACCGTGGTGAACCACGGTATTCCAGGCTGAACCATGAAAATCCATGATAATGTATGGTGAATCCATATGGTAATAAATATGGTAATAAAATGTATGGTCAATTTTACGGTACCATGGTTTACCATACAACGAACCGTGGTCAACTATGATGTTCAATGGTAAACCGTGAAACTTCATTGTTCGAATCCGTGGTAACAAAGCATAATAGTAAATCAAACATCAGACGAACCGTGGTAATTCAGGTTCACAATACCCAGCAATTGGTAATTTGTATGGTAATTACCACGGTAATTTGTATGGTAATTACCACGGTAATTTGTATGGTAATTACCACGGTAATTTGTATGGTAATTACCACGGTAATTTGTATGGTAATTACCTGTCCCAAAAAACCGTGGTTTTTTTACCATACTTTTTACCGTGGTTTTTTTTTATAAGGGTATACAGTCACTGTCTGCAAGATATCTGACGAACTACTGGACTGAATTTTACCAAACTTAGATGGAAGGTTCATTGGGATAGCCCCCTCATTTGATTAGGTTTTGGTGTGTGTATCCATTCATCCGTGTCCATTGTCCGTCCGTTCGTCCATCTAGTTGTACATGTATATACAGGCCTTGTCTACAAGATATCTTGAGAACTACTGGACGGAATTTCACCAAACTTGAATAGAAGGTTCATTGGGATAGCACCCTCATTTGATTAGGTTTTCGTGTATGTGTGCATTCATCCGTGTCCATTGTCCATCTGTACGTCCATCTAATTGTACATATATATGCAGAAAGACATTTTCTGCAAGAGATCTGGAGAACTACTCGACGGAATTTCACCAAACTAGGATGGAAGCTTCATTGGGATAGCCCCCTCATCTGATTAAGTGTTGGTGTGTGTGCTAGCATTCATTCATGTCTGTCTGTCCATATACTTGTACATGTATATACAGGCCTTGTCAGCAAGATATCTGGAGAACTACCTGACGGAATTTCGCCGAACTTGGATGGAAGCTTCATCGCAATAGGGTCCTCATCTGATTACGTTTTGGTATGCATGCATGCGTTCATCCGGGTCTGTTATCCGTCCGCCTGTCCATCTACTTCTACATGTATAGACAGGCATTGTCTGTAAGATATCTGGAGAACTACTGGACGGAACTTCACCAGACTTGGATGGAATCTTTATTGGAATGGCCTCCACATCTGATTATGTATTAGATGCGCAGCTTTGTTTAGGATACTTATTGCTACATTCATTTTATAGCACTTCCCCTTAAATAATGTGCCCACTCAAGGCAAGGTGGGAGGTTGGGGGAGACGTGTGTTTTTGCTTAAAAAACAACCAGCATAGGCTTCATGCAGGAGCGGCAAACCAAGGGTCAAAGCGGAACCTCTAGTTTCCGAAATGCATGAACATGTTGAGTTTGCCAGAACACTTGAATTGATGGTCTCTGGAAAAGCTGTTCGTGTTGCTAACAGATGACCCTTGGCATTTACGTGCAGTACGACATGACACGGTCAAGTACATGGGAGCTATTTCTTCAGGTGCACGTCCAGAAGGCTTGCAAACGTGTGTTGGTGCTTTCTTCCGTTCAGAGTAATTTCACATTCAGTATACATACCTCACCTGGAAACTGTTCAGAGGTTCTCAATAAATTCTGACATGTTCCGAGTTATCTGGCATATCTCTGCAGGTCGGCTTGTTCAGACATATTTACAGGAATTCCAGGTCGAGGTAATTTACTGGCTTGCCTTTGTCTATGAATTATGGCAACATTAGCATCATTACACTCTCAGTTATAGTGGTGTAAAAGGGGTGAAAAATCAGCGAAAACACCCCCAGGTGGAAATTTACACTCCTATAAGTTGCGTATGGAGTGTGAAAGGGATGTTTTTGTCTCCAGCAGAATAAACGAATCAGCTTACACCCTACCGCCGCGGATGTTTAAATTGGACAAGGGTATCAAAAGAGTGTAAAATTTTAAGAATATCATCGGAACATGCATGAGAACTGCTTTCATGTGTTATAAAATACCTAACGGACTTGTCTGACTGCAATACAGTCAATGTATTTGTATTTTACAGAATTTGTATCCCGCGTTTTGTACACAATTGGTCTGATTAGCCATTCAACACACACTTTCAAAACTACACAGGTTTAGTGAGTGCGAATACAGTATGTCGGTAGGGACGACGGCTGGCCGTTGAATGTCCGAGCTGACGCTTTCGGTGAACACCATCAGTAAACAAGTGGTGTTCAAAATCCCATTAATACCCTTCGCGGAATGTGTTAATGCATACTTCAGTATCATCAATATCACATCCTATCTCTTTGATACTGTAAAATAATACAGATGTATTTGCCATGTATTGTGAAACATGGAGAATGAATGCAAATGTAAACAAAACTAAGAGCTGTAATATTCGGAGCAAGGAATACCAATGCATACTCTTTCCAGTGTGGTAAATTAGGATTGACATTGTTAATAGTTAAAAGTATCTGGGCGTTACCTCTTCTCGAACCCGAAGTTTTGTGCATGCGAAGAAATATTTAGTTGATAGTGCTAAGCGAGCCATATTTATGCTGAAATAGAAAATAAGAAAGTTTGATGTTTCTATTGACTTGCAATTAACCTTATTTGACAAAGTCATATCGCCAATACTGTTGTATGCATGCAGGGGCGTCGTTAGGGGGGGGTCGTCCGGTGCGAACGACCCCCCCTTGGCCGCGCCAAAAAAAAAACAGAAGAAAAAGCAAAAGAAAAAACAAAAAACAAAAACAAAAACAGAGAAAACAAAAACAAAATAAAAAAAGCATAAAAACATAAAATAAAAAAAACATAAAAATGACAGATGGAGTGCCAAGACGTGTAGTGGTCTGTAAAAGGCCCGTTTTGTTTGTGTCAAACCAGGAAGTCAAATGGAGTCCGGCATATTCTTCAATATCGATGCGGGTTTATGCGAAACAAATGTGAAAATAGAACCATAAATCTATATACATTGTGTTCAGATTTGTTTCCGAGAAAACGGGTAAAACGCATCTCCGGCAATCGGAGACCCTGGAGCTTCCGGGACCTAGGCGGCCCCTGGACCCTCGCCTGTCAGGCTGTGACGATCGCTCATTTTAGCTTTGTGTAAATGAATCGCTATCATATTGGTTCTAATGTTCCATCATGTAAAGGTCATCGGTTTTTTATGTGTTCTTTTTATGTGATAAATATAACTAAACAGTCAAATGGATTCAGGCATGAAGTATGATTTTTTCAATATCGATGAGTGCTTATAAATGCGAAACATACGTGAAAATAGAACCATAAATCTGCATACATTACGTTCGAATTTATTTCTGGGAAAACTCTTAGAACGCGTCTCTGGAGATCTGGAACTTCGGAGCTTCCGGGGCCTAAACGGCTCGTGGACCCTCGCCTGTTGGGCTGTGAGGATTTCCTTGTTTTATCTGTGTGTGAATGAATCGTATCTGTAGGCATATTGGTTTCCCTCCCAAGAACTATAAGTCATCGTTTTGTATGTTTTAAATATAACTAGAACGTCAAATGGATGAAGGAATGAGGTGCGATGTTTTCAATATCGATGCATGCTTATAATTGCGAGAAAAAAAATCGTGAAAATAGAATCATAAATGTGCAGAACGCATCTCCGGCTATCTAGGACCCCGGAGCTTCCGGGGCCTAGGCGGCCCCTGGACCTCCGCCTGTTGGGCTGTGATAGTGGTCCCCAACTTTCAATTACGTTCCGACGCCACTGGGTTAGCCTACGAGGTATGTAGGGCCAAAGCGTTATTATTGTGTTTTCAACATGACAAAGAGAATAAAATATAATACTGATATTTGACAAATGACGTGTTAGTTTAATTGTCGGAAATCGCTCAGAATGCATCTCAGGCCATCTAAGGTCTCAGAGCTGTATAATATAACCCTAAATCTGCATACATTATGTTCAGATTTAATTCCGGGAAAACGCTTAGAACGCATCTCCGGCGACCTAGGACCCCGGAGCTTCCGGGGCCTAGGCGGCCCCTGGACCCTCGCCTAAAGTGCTATGATAATCGACCCCCCTTTGAAAAATCCTAGCGACGCCCATGGCATGGTTGCGAAGTATGGGATGTGTTGTAAGGATATTAAAATTACTGAAAATCTGCATTTTGAATTCTTAAGGTACATTCTTCGAGTAAACAAAGGAAATCCGATTTATATGTTGTATGGAGAATTAGGCAGATACCCGCTCCAGATACTGGTCAAGAATTTTTTTTATTTCGTTAGGGAGACAAATTATAATTGAGAGTGATAAACCAATAGTATCGTATTTGATGTGTGTAATTTACTTCTCTGTGACATAGAACAAGATATTTACTAACATAAGTGGTTTTATCTTACCCTGGAAAATCTGCTTTGTCTATTAACGGTGCGATTCCACAGAACCTATATGTTGAATACGAGACATTAGATATCACGATTGCTCTAGTTCAAGACCTGGCCCATGAAGCTTGATGGCAAAAATCAATTTAGAGAATTCCTTCTGCATCATACCTATCGAGCCAGCGTATTACCCCTTATTGGGGTTTACCTGGGGTGGCAAGTATTTTATAACCGATGCCTCTCGATAAGATGCTCTACATCCTGTGAAATATTTGAGAGCTTAAGTCGTTCTCTGCAATCGGATATGGCTACAAAATTCGACATATCAGGCGTGACTCGCATACTGGAAGATTTCATGTTCGTCGGTCCAAATGGCGCTAGCCACTGTTCTTTTCCTCTTAACACTTCCATTTACTTGTATCGGTATTTGGGCAATCCAATCAAACATGCTAATTTTACAAACCTACTACCAATCAACTACTGTGGTTATGCATGGGATTCAACTGGACTCCAGAGCTATGCATCTTCATTTCCAGAAAACAATTCATCAACGGAAAGGCATGCTGGGTAAATTCTCGCGCCGAAAAAAGGTAGCCCTTATGGACTGAAAACAAAATTCCTTAAAATTTAAGGGATATTCCACGATTATTACACCAGCGGAATATTCTTTACAGTTCAATAAGGCGTATTCCGTAGCATGTTAAGGAAATTCCAACATGGTAAGGAATATTCCTAGTTATGTTGAGGAACATTCCGCTGGTGTAATAGTCGGAGAATATTCCTTAAATTTTGAAGGATTTTTTTTTTCTGTAGATCGAGCTTCAGTCTCTCATTGGATCGCTCAGTTTTGCCTGTAAAGTCGTGGTGCCCGGCAGGCAATTCTCCGTTGCCTGATAAGATTTGCATCACATGCCCACCATCATATTCGCTTGAATAAAACTATATACCCTATATTAATACCTGGCTTGTATTCTTGGAGTCTTTCAATGGAAAATTACTTTTCTTTCTCCAAATTGGGTATTCACTGATGTGATCAAACTGTTTTCCGATTCTGCTTGTACCTTAATTTTGGCGGTTGTTTTGGGTCCTCGTGGATAGCCCAAGAATTGCCAGTTTTGGGTCCTCGTGGATAGCCCAAGAATTGCCAGTACATCTTGCCCTCTTACATATCACGGTCAAGGGACTGTTCCCCATCGTGCTTGCCGTGGAAATTTGGGACCACAAAATGTCTTTCACATCTGATGAAATAGTGCGTAGTAAGTAGTTGCCTGCCTTCGACATTCTGTTCAGATGAAAACATTTCGGAACAATCTAACGTTATTCCTGACAAGCTCTCGCGGTTACAATTTCAGGAAGCGCTGTCTCTAGCCCCCTGGATAAACTGCTTGCCACACCCAATACCCCGTCTGTTTCTGACTCTTTGAAACAGACAGCTAGAATTCTTCCGACGGTGTCTCTTGCTGTGTCTGCGCGCGCATGACAAGGATATAGAGATTTCCCCCAATAACATTGGTCAGTGTACCACTAAGATATTCCTCGTCTCATCGGCACAGTTGGTTTCCTTCGTAGCATTCTATTATTTCTTCAAGTATGCACCCTCCACAGCTTATACATTCGTATCCTCTATCAGTTATGTAGCTGCAGTAAACGGCCCTGCTCAGTTATTCCTTGCCAAAAAGGTACTTGCGAGCATGTCAAAATTACATGGTCAGCCGGATACCAGGCTGCCCATAATATAACTAAGGATATCCTCCATAAAATATTTGATGCTGTACCCGACATTGTATCCATGTCATTCTTTTACGAACTATGCTCTTGGTAGCATTCCAAGAATTCTTGCGCGTCAGTGAAATGACAGTTCGTTCAGAACAAGACAGCAATAGCAATGTTTTTTAATACGACGATGCCTCTTTCTCCGATCAATCTGGCCCATTACAAGACATGAACATTATTATCCGCAACTTCAAACACAACATATCCCATAAACCAGTTCATTGGTTTATATCATCATATACTGATAATGTTAGATGTTATCCAGTTCGAGCAATCCGTGCTTTTTTTCGGTTACATATTTCACATCCGAGGAAGGCCCCCTGCTCCAATTTCCAGAAGGCCCTCCCGTTACAGCTGCTAATTTCTCAGCTCATGTGAAAAACGGAATCTCTTTAATCGGCATTGACCCTCTTTACTGAGCCTTAGTTTTCGCATTGGTGCCGCCACTTCATCTTCAGCTCCAGGAATCCCGAATAACCTATTCAAAAATGGGTAGATGGAAGTCAAGCGCTATATTGGAGTGACTCATTTCACTTGGTAGCTATGCATTGTCCAGTCACGGGCTACATGGTATGTTAGCTCCAACAAACTGCATAAATAAGGATCTGGTCCAACTGACCAGTTTGACAAAGGTCAGTCAGGGGCTGCCGTGCCATCTGAGTCAGTTATATTTGACTGTTATAAATATATCTGATATTTACTGTATAATCTAACACGTAGAAAAATTTAAAAAAAAAATAATATCAAATTTTGAATCGATAATTTGTTAAAAATTGACCATTGTTTGTTTCTAACGTAGCTGTGACGTCATTATAGCGACCATCTTGGATTATTTTGCAGTCTTCGCTAGACCTTTGCTAACAGTGTGCAGAAATTTTCAGATTCTTAGCGTAGAGGATAGCGAATATATGATGTTTTAAAAATCGTTGGAGTGAAAATTGCCATTTATAGGCCCAACATGACCCCGGGCCCCTAATGGGTCACATATTGCCTCCTGGGCCTCGAAATCGGGGGCACCCCTTCTGATATTGTTCTCGGTGCCTTTGACGACACGTGTGCCAAATTTGGTGCTTTATTTCACTCTGTTGCGATAAAGTGAAAATCTGAACTTAAGCCACCGGACCATGAGAAATGGTTCACATATTATAAAATACCTAAAGGACTAATCGCTGTTTTTTGTATTTTATGTATCCCGAGTTTTGTACATAATAGGTCTGACATCGTAAACTATCCCTTTTTGGATAGTAATATTCCAGTGGGACCTGCATATGGCGTATACATATCTCGCTTAGTAGCATTTGCTAGATCCTGTGTTAAATGTGATGATTTTAACCAACGTCACAAAACATTGTTGCAGAAACTTATAAAACAGGGCTATTCCACCAAGCGCGTCCACTCAAAGTTTCTCAAATTTGGCGATACATATCGCATGCTGATAGCAAAATACGAACGTAGCGTGCAAGATCTATGGCGCTACGTTTCGTAACTTGTGTCTAATTCCGCTTAACTCGGGGCTAGGGGCCGTATGAACCCATGTACTTCAAGATCTTCATGGTACTCATATGAACAGTCACAATCAAAGCGTGACTGAGATACATCATTCTTTAGATGACGACTTTACAACGAATATTATGGATTAAGAAAACTGATCAGCGATACGGATTTGATATTTTTGGAACATCATGATGTCTTGCCGGCATCATTGAAAACTGTTGACCGCTTCTCTCTTGCAGGAAACAAGCTTATGTTTATGTATACTATGATTGTCTTTTTGAATTTGGTGCTAATACTGTTATATGGAAAATGAAATAGGTTTTTGGATTATGGACGCGGATATTCTCTAATGGACGACGGCTGGATTATGAATGACGGACTAGACGCTTGTAATGATTAACCATTCAACACACACATTCAAAACTAGACATATATAAGAATTGTACACGAAGTTCATGTAAATAGTTTGATTTCATACCGGCATGCTTGGAATTACATGTGTAACAGCCGCCCTTTATTACCAGAATAATACGGCACAGGTTCGTTAGATAGGCCTTGCATTACCTGTATCAATAGTATGACGCACCAAGTCTGTACTGCCCATATCATCCGAACCTGTGGAGAATACATCTGCATAATCAGGTAAAACACTTTCCAACTGTTCGGATTGATCAGAGGCTAATGGACCAACATCGATACTATTTAAATGGGTGTAGTCTGGTAACTTACGCTGGACAGTAGGAGACAGCTCACCCTGTTCTCCCACTTCACTGAATAAATCTACAAGGGTAACAGCACTCGACGTCCCGTTCACCACACGAACCGGAACTTGTTTACCGTTGTTTGGTCGTACACATACACGAGCGCATATTAATTCGCTCCGTTTTTCCAATAAGTCTGACCTTTCAACTATACCTTCAGCAAGCTCCGGGACATCATGTTCAAGATAGGCGGAAAATACCGATTCGGAGTTCGGATCTATCAAAACCGTTTTCGAGCTGCGCACCCAAACTGCAGCGCACTCTCTACTACATTCTAACGATATGGATCCGCCGTCAAAACATAGTCGATTGCGCTTAAGGTCGATAACAGAAGTCAAGACGTCAGCTTCGAGTAATACAGAAAAGCCAAATCCGGAGACTACAAGCATGGCTTCCTCGAATTGACCTTTGCCTAATTGCAAGGGGACAGTAATCTTACCCAACACAGATAAAGTTTCCTCATTCACTGCACTTACCAACTGTTCATAATGGGTTAATTCGGGAAGGTTCGACAAATTCCGGTAGACGCACTCGTCCAGTAGGGTAACCGCTGAACCCGTATCGACGATCATGCGCGTAGGAACATTTCCTACCATTCCAGTAACATATAACTGCGCCTCATACCCATTATTCACCCCACCATTCACTGCAATCCCAGGCCTAGACAAATCTGTATTTACTTGGCTGACAGACGACCCACACCATCAGCCCCGCTCAGTTTAAATTGTCATTACATTCGGACAATTCCGGCGTAGGTCATGTTTCGATCCACACTCCCAATATTCGCCAGGAGTGCGCTTTCCACGCCATGCGTGTGACTTGCCGGCGGCTCGCCCATCCAATTTCTTGTTTATTTCTTGTGATTCTCTATCACTTAAAGCTTGTACACAGTGTGATATGACTAATCAGCCAACGGTTAACCTTGTCTCTTTTACAGATCACCTGTTGCACGGTGAACAGATGAAAGACCCGGATGTTTCCATTTTGCTGCCTATCAAACAACCTGGCCGTCGGTTACCTTTCCATCAACAGGCAGAGGTCCGTTTGCAATTAAAAAAAATGAAAGCTGATGGCATTGTTCAATCTTCCAGCAGCCCATGATCTTCACCGGTAGTCTTGGTAAGAAAAAAAAGACAATACAATCAGGTTTTGTATAGACTATCGTAAATTAAATGCAGTAACAGTCAAAGATGATTTTCCTCTCACGAGAATCGACGAGACTTTAGATTCGCTAGGTGGCGCGACTTGCTTCAGTACTCTTGACCTTGCTAGTGGCTATTGGCAGGTTAAATTGGATTCAAACGCTAGGAAGAAGTCCGCATTTACATGTATGAGACAACTTTTGGAATTCCGGTCCATGCCTTTCGGGTTAACAAATGCTCCCGCCACATTCAAAGGTTAATGAATTGTGTACTTGCTGGTTTGAATTGGCGGACGTCACTTGTTTACTTAGATGACGTCATCATTTTCAGTTCTGTGGAGGCTCTGTGGAGGCTCAGAGATGCGGGCCTGAAATTAAAATCAAGCAAATGTAAGCTGTGTCATACGTCCGTAGCATATCTTGGCTATGTAATTTCCAGTGCATGTTTAAGAACAGACCCTGCTAAAGTTGAATGTGTTAAAGACTGGCCTATACCCACTAATGTGTTTGGAGTGTGCAAAACGGAAACATCCGAACAAACGTTCGAGGGCTCCGTTGACTTCCGCGACTCCTAGTTGGCCATTACAACGAATGGCTATGGATTTTCTTGGACCGTTACCGATAACAGGCAGGGGTAATCGTTATATCTTGGTCATTCAAGACAACTTTACTAAGTGACCTGAAGCGTTCGCCTTGCCCAAGCAAACTGTTCCTAAACTTGCACAAAAGTCGTTGATGAAGTCTTTTGCAGAATTGGGGTTCCCGAAAAGTTGAACACAGACCAGGGGCCGAATTTTTAGTCTAAACTGTTACAAGAAGTTTTCACCCTGTTGGAAATAAATAAAACGAGAACAACCCCATATCATCAGCAAAGCGACAGCTTAGTAGAAAGATTTAATAGGACGCTTGTTGAAATGTTATCCCCGTATGTCAATGAGCAAAACAATGATTGGTATGTTGGTTTGCAAAAGGTTTCATTTGCTTATCGTTGCAGTCAGCAAGAGTCTATGGGTTTCACACCAGCTTCGTTGATGTTTGGTCGAGAGCTAAACGTTCCTGTAGAAGTCTTGGTAGGTACTGTTCCTGAGTCGGCTTCTTCTGCTGGTCAATACGCAAAAGATTTGGCAGGGAAAATGGACGAATCATTTCGTTTCGTGAGGGACAGGTTACAGGCAGTACAGCGATGACAAAAGGTTCTTTATGATGTCAAGAGGTCTGGTGGTGACTTCAAGGAAGGCGATTTGTTGTGGGTAGCATTCCAAGCTGTCAAGAGGGGTAGGTCTAAGAAATTTCCTCGGCCGTGGCAGGGTCTGTTTGAGATTTTGAAAAGGGTGAATGACGTAGTGTGGTGCGAGCGTAATGTTCGAAAAAAGCGGGGAAGACGTTCGCGTTCACTATAATCGCTTAAAGCCGTTTAATTCTCGCGAAGAATCTGCGCATCCGCGATCGACCGGTCAAGGTTCCCCCTTAACTACGCCCCCGCTATACCCGGCGGTGGTAAAGCCTCCTTCTCTGAGTCAGCCTTGTTCCGAAACACAAAGTCCGCCTGCTGACGGTTGTGTAAGTGGTCCGCTTTCCTGTGTGTCCCAGACCCCCGGCACCACTCCTGGTGGTCCCCCAGGTGTGAATGATTCTGCCGCCTTTCAAAATGTGTCTCCATTGATTGCGACTGGTGTCCCACAGTTGTGATAAGTCCAGTCCCCTCCGATGCTGCACAACATTCGGACAGTACTGCTGGTATCCGCTCAGTAGTTTTGCCCCCAACTGTGGTAAGTCCAGTCCCCTCAGTGATGCACAACATTCGGGCAACACTGCTGGTGTCCCCCCAGTAGTTTTGCCCCCAGTTGTGGTAAATCCAGTCCTCTCCAGTCATGCACAACATTTGGACAGCACTGCTGGTCTTCCCCCAGTAGTTTTGCCTAGACGGGGTACTCGATTTCGATACCCCCCAAGACGGTACGCTGACTATACAGGAACTATTAACTGACGGGTGGAAACCCTCTGAAAATATTAACGGCATGCTTACTAACAATTAACATGTATTGTATGTGTGGAGTGTGTGAAATGGCGCGCGCCTTGTGAGTACGAGTGTGTGGGTGTGAGTCCATGATTTTGTGACTTTCCTATGTATTTATGGTTATCTGTGTGTTTTAATTGATGAAATATTTGGCCATAAAAAAATGACGGTTCATATTCTTTGCTATTTGCAGACGTGCAAATGTGAAATTGGGTTCTGCTAAACTGCATCTCAAATATGTAAATGTCAGGAATATAGATAATAACGTAAACACGATGTTTTATGTTTGACAATTGAAACTATATGCATGATATTGATGATGATATTGATATTGGTGTTAATGACAATGATGTCGTGATTTTGATTGAACTAGAAGTAAGCTAAAAATTTGAGTACAATTGCTGCCCATTATGCTTTATATAAATGATAGAATGACCTGCAACATTGGTATATGTTCGGAGTGCATAGTTTTTCTAAGGAGGGGGCGATGTAACGCCTGTTATACTTTGTGTCGGCTTGTACGAGCTATCTGCCAAGTGGGATAGCGAGGCCCAGTGAGTTCATGTCGTGAAACATGAAGGGCACTGGCCGAGTGTGCGTGCCGAAACGGTTAGCGTGGCCCAATAAATTCATGTCGTGTATCATGAAGGGCAGTGTGTTGTGCTTGATCAACGATGCTGACTAACCGAATTATTCTGTGTGTCAACGACTGAAAGCTTGCCTGTTGGTGTGAGCTTACGTACCAGACTATTCACCACCCTCCATTTACGAGTACGCACTCTAGTATAATGAGTTAATGAACTCTGCTGAACTAAATCAGGTTATACCCGTGCACTGAATTAACATTTGAATATACCACGACTGGTCTTGTGTGTATTTAAGTGCGGCTGCTAGTTCCAACAACGGGACACTCAGGACTGAAGGCAGCGGGCTCGGACACACGGCGGTGCAGGGACCAGTGCAATGGACTTTGGTGGGCTTGATTAGCTGTAATGTATAGTCTGGGCAGTAGTTTAGTCGTGGCTTTGCTCCTGGAGGTCAGTTCTGATTTGTTATTGTGGTCATTAATTTGGCAGCTTTTCTCATGATTCGCTAATAAAAGCAACCCATCTGAACCGTCAACCCGGACTTGTTATTATTTACATTTTCTGAAACATGCTTCCTATTTTCTAACAAATCTGTGCCGTCTTATTCTGGTAATAATGGGCGGCCGTTACACATGCCTGGTGGATAAACTTGAATCACCACTTTCGATGATAACTTAGTAGGCCTACAGTATCGACATTTATTGGTATTGTTATATGCAGACGACGCAATAATATGGGCAACCAACGCAAGAGTACTGCAAAATAATATAAATGTATTTGCCATACATTAGAAACATGGAGAATGAACGTAAATGTAAACAAAACTAAGAGCAAGAACTAATATTCGGAGCAAGGAATACCAATGCATACTCTTTCCAGTTTGGTAATATTAATATTGACCTTGTTGCTATGTACAAGTATCTGGGCGTTACCTTTTCTCGAACCCGAAGTTTTCTGCATGCGAAGAAATATTTACTTGATAGCGCTAAGCGAGTCATATTTATCCTGAAATGGAAAATAAAAAAGTTTGTTTCTATGTATTTGCAATATCCTTATTTGATAAAGTCGTATCGGCAACTGCTGTATGGTTGTGAAGTATCGCATGTAAGGATCTTAAAACTTAAGATTTTTTGTTGTATGGAGAATTAGGCAGATACCCACTCCAGATACTGGTCGAGAAAAAACAATTATTTCGTTTTGGGGACCTACTATGATTGGGAGTGATAAACCAAAAGTATCTTATTTGATGTGTAATTTACTTCTCCGTGACACAGATCAAGGTGTTTATCAACATAAGCGGATAGAAAATGTCAAATTAATATTAAAAATATGTGGAATGAATACTGTTTCAAGTATACTTGTCATAAAAAGAACATTAAAACACGCCCGATAGATCAAAGCTGGTACGAATCTACTTCCCTTTCCTCAAAAGATACTTTTTATCAATTGTTTAAAGAAACTGTATCTAATATCACTACCCTCCAAATTCAGAATCCTACTTAGGAAATTCCGTACTTCGAATCATAGACTCCCTTATTGAGACCGTAAGATGATAAATTATAGCAAGAAATCACAGAACATGTCAATTATGTACCAGTGGATTAATTCACCAATATTTCATCAATAACCCCTCTGTTTTCAAACTTTAAGATATTTTCTGTTGTTTATATACGCCACAGCCACAGCGTGTAAACTTCGGGATACTCTCAACAAAACATTGTAGAATGCCTGAACAAATACTTCATGTAGTATGCTGAGAATTATAGAATTAACAATCACTATTATTCCTTCGAAGTAGGCTACCATTTGCTAATTGCCCGGTAGTCCGTGAGTCCATCCGTATCCTTTCGTCGGCAAAATAAGGAGAACCGTCGACATTAGAACCTTTATTTTTGGCATAAATGTGCATTAGGGGACTGTTACCAGCAAGTTCTGAGCTGACCTGCTTTTGATGATTTTCGATAAAATCACTGGTGATTCTGACTTGGGCTGTGCCCATCTTAACTTGGGGATGGGGGGATTTCCAAGAGTTCAGTGCGCGTCGGAATCCTAATGCCTACCCTACTTCGTAGGTTCTGTGACATTAGTCACACTGCCATGTATAAATATTCTTTTGGTAAATTATATATATACATGAGCAGTGTGACTAACGTCACAGGACCTACGAAGTAGAGTAGGCATTAGGACTCCGACGCGAACTGAACTCTTGGAAATCCCCACCCACAGTTGAAATCCTGCCTATATTAAGATGGGCACTGCCCAAGTCAGAATCGCCAGTGATTTTCATCAAAAATCACCAGAAAGTTTCATCAAAAGTAGGTCAGCTCAGAACTTGTTGGTAACAGTCTCCTAATGCGCCTTCATTCCAAAAATAAACAACGATCGCCGATTTAATTTTACAATTTTTTAACTAAAGGAAACAGATTGAATAATAAAAAATTCAGTAGATTTCAAGCTTTACGTGTGAAAATAAATTTACATCTCTTTAATGGTTTTCAGTGCCCTTGTCCAGGACCAAAACAACTTTTTGAATCGCATTATTTCCCCAACAATATTACAACAAATTCTTATATATAGTATTATAGTAGAAAGGTAGCATTTATGTAGTTTACGGTAATTCAACTCAAGACCAACACCTTATCTGCACAAGATAATAATGATTCTATGTCATTCTCCTGAGCATGACCGGTACAAAGACGAATAAATAGCATCTCTACATCACGTTGTTATCTAGATATATGAGACAACACATTTTGGGTATCGGCAATCTGATGAATGTACTATTCCGGTTTTCTTGTTTCACATATTCTATGATGGTTGATCGGTGATTTTCTTCATTGATAAACATTAAACCACCTCAGCTTCGTTGTGTGAATCGGAATTACATTGCTGTGACACACCAACACACTCCGTGGCAGTGATTCTGTATCCCCTAATCAAGGAATCAAAATGGATCAAGATTTGAAATGACAAGAAAAATTTAGACATATCACATCATGATCAAAGTTACTTTATCTAGTTAAATTCTACCCAAAGAAAATAAATTAAGACCCTTTAAACATGCCGTCAATGCCAGATGTTGAGCTTTATACAGCTGTAGATCAGGGCTCTGGGTGCATATATCATGTTTCCATACACTTGATGCAGCGGTAAAAACAAAGCCTCCTTGAACAACCTATCTCTATACAGGAAATTCTTAACTCAGAAAATACCATTCTCTCTCAAAAGAAAACAATTTACGCCAGGAAGGCCTTTTTTATTAAGCTAATTTTGTTAAGCTAATTAAGCCTACTTAGATTCAATAATTGTCACGAAATTTCTTTGATTATATCTTAATTGCAACCATGTTTGTTGACCTCAAACCTGACATGCTTGAGATATGTACATGTATACCACACTTTCATTTGAGAGTCCAGACATTCCACCATTCATGTGAACAAATTGTACTCAACATGGAATAATTACATTCATACTACCCATTTCTACAGTATCAGTACTATGTTACTATCTGTATCAGTTGAAACCCAGTAAAACTTAAACAATTAAAACCAGTAAAGAAATTTGTCTGTTGAATAACAGAAAATATGGTATGGAGATTTGAATGAGTAAACTATTAAACAACTTACATGATACCAACAAAATGTCTCAACACAAGCTGATAAATTCCTTGGGTGGCTTGCAGGATGGCTTGCAGAGGTACGCAACGCTGTACCAAACTATTTCAAGTTCACAGAACCTCCTTGCATTTCATATAATTATACTAAATCTATAGCCACCAAATATTCAATTACTCCAATGCTGTCAAGGAGTTTGACTGGAACTTATACACGAGGCTATAGTTGTGATTGTGAATTGTCGAACTTTATCTATACACCATGCAAACATATTGTGACTGGTGACCTTGATGTGGTGAATGATAAGGATCTGAAATTGCTCCTGATGAAAGGACCTAAATATAGAGAGCCAAGAAGAATAAATTTGAAGGCCGACCAGAAGATAGTCCTGTCTGCATTAGAACAGTACGTTATTGATTGGTCTAAGCGAGAAAAAGTTGAACCTACAGTACTCACTGATTGGCTGGACCTCACCAAGAGCAAGGTCGTTGAAACAATCCGCCATATTGACAGAAGTACTCTTCCCCAAGCAAAACAAGTTCTGAGAAACCTCAATTCGCAAGAAGTTCTAGCGAATCTCCAGAGTAAATTCGTCATAGTCCCAGCAGACAAAGCTCCGAATAATATAATATCCATATGTAAATATTACTATTACCAGGTGCTGGTTAAAGAATTGAGTGTAGACATATCTTCATCAAATACGTCTACTTACTCCCAAACTGCATTTACTCTGGAAGATTTATTAACAATCACAAAAAGTTTCTCAGGGAAAGAGGTATTTGTCTTTCAACCAATCATAACGACATACCAAAACTATACTGGACTCCCAAAATGCATAAATCACCATACAAAGCTAGATTCATAGCTGGTTCTAGAAGCTGCACCACCAAGCTTCTTTCAACCCTATTGACGAGGGTAAAATCATTTTGGGAAAGATATTGCGCCACTATTTCTAAGAACTCTGGCGTTGAATGTATGTGGATATTGAAAAACTCAAAATGTCTTACGGAAGAACTTGATGCTAAAGGTCACATACCGTACAGACATATATCCACATGGGATTTCTCGACTCTCTATACTACAATCCCTCATCAGGACCTTATTGACTGTATAAGTTCATTAATAGTATCTGTGTTCAAGAAAACTGATCGTAGATATATTAATGTCGGAAGCCATAAAGCATTCTTTAGCTCGACTACATACAAGAGATATCATTCATGGATGTTTCTTTGTTTATAGAGTTGCTTGAATTTCTCATTAAAAATATCTATGTGAAATTTGGCAACACAATATATCAGCAGCATATAGGTATTCCAATGGGTACTAATTGTGCACCCCTGTTGGCTGACCTGTATCTGTTCTCTTATGAATATGACTATATGCAGGCGCTTTCAAAAACCGATCCATTCAAAGCCCGTTCCTTCTCATTCACCAAACGCTATATAGACGATCTTCTCGCTGTGGATAATCGCTATATAAATGACGCAGTGAAGGATATATATCCACCTTCACTGGATTTGAAGGAAACTACAGATAGCCCTACAGGCACATCATATTTAGATCTATATCTCTATAAAAATGAAGCGGGCATTCTCTCTCGTCGACTTTATGACAAAAGAGATGATTACAATTTCGACATCGTAAACTATCCCTTTCTGGACAGTAATATTCCAGTGGGACCTGCATATGGCGTATACATATCTCGCTTAGTAGCATTTGCTAGATCCTGTGTTAAATGTGATGATTTTAACCAACGTCACAAAACATTGTTGCAGAAACTTATAAAACAGGGCTATTCCACCAAGCGCCTCCACTCAAAGTTTCTCAAATTTGGCGATACATATCGCATGCTGATAGCAAAATACGAACGTAGCGTGCAAGATCTATGGCGCTACGTTTCGTAACTTGTGTCTAATTCCGCTTAACCCGGGGCTAGGGGCCGTATGAACCCATGTACTTCAAGATCCTCATGGTACTCATATGAACAGTCACAATCAAAGCGTGATTGAGATACATCATTCTTTAGATGACGACTTTACAACGAATATTATGGATTAAGAATACTGATCAGCGATACGGATTTGATATTTTTGGAACATCATGATGTCTTGCCGGCATCGTTGAAAACTGTTGACCGCTTCTCTCTTGCAGGAAACAAGCTTATGTTTATGTATACTATGATTGTCTTTTTGAATTTGGTGCTAAAACTGTTATATGGAATATGAAATAGGTCTTTGGATTATGGACGCGGATATTCTCTAATGGACGACGGCTGGATTATGAATGACGGACTAGACGCTTGTAATTGTTTCACCCTCAGTAAACTTTTATCATTGTTGCTCACAGGCTAATCTGAAGGATGATACCACATCTTTCTTTGTTCTGCTGGGTTATTGCACCAGGCTGACTTAATTGTTTGATGTAGGATATTTCACCACCAGTGGCAATTTGACCTAAATTTGAAGCCTGATTTGGTCTGTGATGAAATGTTTGGATGTCAAATAGGATACACGTTAAAGGCCACAGTTTACATATATCTATAACAATATACTGACTTGTGTGTATTAAGAATGGCAAGTTGGTAATAGCAGTGTAGATAAATGCACTAACATATGATGGAAAATTTTCATTTCCTATTTCATTATCCCATCACGTTTTGTACTGTGTTATATACAATGTATACAGTGAAACATACAGCCAAGGGTTCCCAATGGGCATGACAGTGCACTCCCTGAGCTATCAATAAATAATAAAAAAAATAATTATAAATCAAATTTTCATCAGAATTCGGTCAGCTCAGAACTTGCTGGTAACAATGCCCTAATGCACGTTCATGCCAAAAATCAAGGTTCTAATGTCAATGGTTCTCCTTATTTTGCCGACGAAAGGATTCGGATGGACTGACTGACTCACTGACTCATTACCGGACAATTTGCGATCTGTAGCCTACTTCGTAGGAACATGGCAGTGTGACTAACGTCACAGGGCCTACGAAATAGGGTTTGATATAATTTAAGTGTGTACTCGAGAGATGACATGGGGGCCCTGTGTGCTATCATGAGAGAATTTATATAGCGTCTCTAATTGACAGTGGGAACTATTAACTTTTCCAGATGTCACTGCTGGTACCCCCTCTCGGCATTAGGCGATTTTTTGTTAAATGAGCGTAGGGAATGGTGCTCTGTCAGAGCAGTTGAGAAGTAAATGTTTCTAGTCCCAAATAAGACAGGAAACTGGAAAAGAAACACAAATTTGAAGTGAGAAAAGTAGTAGTGTTAACGGGAATCGAGTCACATTTCACCCGGATGTAAAAATGACGTCACTTCCGGTTGGGGTGAATGGAGCGTGACCTTTGGACATGTCCAGACTTGTCTGTGTCTCTCCGTGTCTTTTCATGTGCTGAGGTTTTTCCCGGCCGCCATGATGGGAAAATGGCGGATTTACCGGAAAGACCCGAAGGTGGCGGCCATTGACCGCCATTTTCCATAATGGCGGATTTACCGGAAAGACCCGAAGGTGGCGGCCATTGTCCGCCATTTTCCAAAATGGTGGATAATGGCGGATAGTGACCGGAAAGACCCGAAGGTGGCGGCCATTGTCCGCCATTTTCCAAAATGGCGAATAATGGCGGATATTGACCGGAAAGACCCGAAGGTGGCGGCCATTGGCCGCCATTGTGGGAAAAAACGTATAAAAGGGGTGATTTTTAGTGGTTTGGTGTATTCATTGCACTACCCAACGGAGCTATCTGACCTACCTGCCTGCCTGACCAGTCTGCCTGCCTGACCAGCCTGCCTGCCTGCCTGCCTACCAGCTTGTTCTGACGAGAGGAAGGGCCTCACTGCAGCATGAGACGTGGAGAAGATTTTCCATGGGACCCAGCAGCACCTCCGGTTGAAGTCTTGCCCGAAGACGAGCGTGTGAGTGACATTTATCGACGTCACTGGGCTACCATACGCCATTGTTTTCACCGTGGCCGTCGTCTATTGGACTTGTATAACTTTCGGCTGCAGGACCTCACGTATCTGTCTACCTATGCCGAGAACATTTTCACAGACCAGGTGACAGCGTTCAAGTTGAATATGACATTCGGGTACATCTTACGGCACAAGGAGACGGACCAGGTGCGGTATTATTACCCCAGCAATAATACCTATGTGTTTGCCCAGCCGTTCACGGTGACGGATGCGATTTCTCTGGAGCCACTCATCGACCAACTGACTACGTTGGACCCATTGGAATGGGCCCGGTTGCAACGCCCCAATACCAAATGGCTTGTGGAAATGGTGACCAACGTCACATTTTTCGTCACGAAAATGAGAGATCATCCTATCGGTGCTCCTGTACTACTACCACCTTGGCTGCTTCATCGACCCGGACTGTATGCATTAACGCGAGGGGCACATGGTCCCTACAAAGACCGGAAATGTCTGTTTCGGTGTTTGGCCGTGCATCTGGATGAGTGTGATCCCAAGGCTTGTGATAGAGTGGCCAATGGCTATTGGCAACAGTATTTAGAGGAGCGAGACTTGGATGAGCGGCAGTTCCGTGGAGTTCCGTTCAAGTATTTGGATGTCGTGGAAACTCTGTTCAACATCAATATCTTTGTGTACCGATTACGATGCGAGGAGGATACATTTGTGGCTGAATTGGTTCGTCGTTCAACAGAACGGTATGCTTCTACGATGAAAGTCAATGTCTTCGACGACAATGGGGTGAGTCATTTTTCGCTGATCTACAATATGAGCCTGTACGCCCAGTCATACAGTTGTCACCAAAGCCATCGGGTGTTCAAAGAGCCTTACGCGTTATTTTCCCTACCGGGCGTGTTACGATTTTGAGGCCCTGTTGGAGCCCATGGACATGTTTTCAGCGAAAACGCAGTGGACGCAGCGCCATATTCCCCTCAGTGTGAGCATTTCCAGCAGCGTACCGGGCTATGACGCTGCACCGGTCTGTTTCGTGTCCATCGGGGATTCCCATGAGTTGATCACCCGCATGATGGAGTATTTAGAGGAAGCCAGTACGGAATTGTTGGTGTCCAAGTTCCAGGATGTACTCGACCAACTGGACGATCGGATTCCTATACCGGGTGTATCGTTTAGTGACGATGAAGAGTCAGAGTCCGAGTCGGAGTCGGAGTCGCAGCCGGAACCCATGCAGTCGCAGGATGTGCCTTTACCTAAACCGTATGCGGAGAAATTGAAAGCGCGCTTCCTACAATACCTAGGCCAGTTACCGGTGCTCGGTTTCAACTCGGGGCGATACGACTTGAACATGGTGAAGGAATTTCTCTACCCATACTTGGCCCAGGCTAATACCATCAAGTCCGTCATCAAGAAGATCAATAATCATATGGCCCTCACTACCACATTACTCCATTTCCTGGATGTACTTAGCTCCCAAGTATAGCTATGATCAGTGGGTGAAGGCGTATGACTGTGCACAAACCAAAGGGAGGTTCCCTTACACGTATATATCGACGCTCGACCGTTTGGAGGAAACACAGTTGCCACCCCGGGACGCGTTCTTTGACGATTTGAAGCAAGTGGAATGTCCGCAAGACACGTACCGGGAACTACAGGAGGTATGGAACGATCAACACATGCAGACCTTGCGAGATTTCCTGATATGGTATAATAACTTAGATGTTGTTCCTTTCCTGGAAGCGGCCGAGAAAATGGTTCAACTCTTTCGTCGTGAAATGCACGTCGACATCTACAAGGAGTGCTTGAGTTTACCGGGTCTGGCGCATCGCCATCTTTTTCAAGAGTGTCCTACCTACTTCTCGCTGATACAGCAAAAAGATGCGGACATGCATGATTGTCTAAAGCAGAACATTGTCGGCGGACCTAGTCTTATTTTTCACCGTTATCACGAGAAGGACGTCACTACTCTCCCCGGTGGAAAACCCTGTGCTAAGATCATCGGATTCGATGCCAATGCCTTGTACCTGTGGTCTCTGTCCCAACCTATGCCCAGTGGGCATTATACACGCTGGTTGGCAGAAGGCCAGCATTTCACACCGCAACGCACTCCCTACAAGCATCTGGTTGACCAGTGGTTGGATTGGGAAGCCTATCGACGGGGAATTTATATACGCCATCAGACCAACGCCACAGAGAAGCGCATAGGAGATCGTCGACTCCCCGTCGATGGGTATGCCCTGGTGCGTAGAACACCCACCGTATTCCAATTTTACGGCTGCTATTGGCACGGCCACGGATGCCATTTCAGCGCTGGACGCTTCAACGAACGACGTGGAAAAACACCAGAAGAATTACGGGAAGAAGTGCAGGAGAACGGCGATTACGTGAAAGAGAGAGGATACCATCTTATCGAAATGTGGGAGTGTGAATTTCACACCATGTGCCAGGCCCTCCCACATTTACGTCGTTTCCTAAAAGAGCGCGAGTACCCGCTCAGTCGTCGGCGACTTCTGAGTCTGCCACAGATGTTCGACGCCATTCGTTCCGGGGACCTCTACGGCTTTGTCGAATGTGATCTGCATGTTCCCGACACTCTCAAGCCCCTCTTCGCCCAGTGCCCTCCCATCTTTAAGAACACGCTGGTGGGTCGGGATGATATTGGAGACACCATGGGGGCCTATGCTGAGCAACACGAGTGTTTGCCTCGACCTCGACGGATGTTGATTGGCAGTATGTGGGCAGAGAAAATCTTGCTGGGCACTCCGCTACTACAGTGGTGCATGAGCCACGGTCTGGAAGTCACACGCGTATACCAAGTGATACAGTACGTACCCAACGCCTGTTTTGCGGAGAATGCCGACATCGTGACGTCTGCCCGTCGTCAAGGTGATCAAGACCCGAGTAAGGGCCATCATCGGTGAATCGTGGAAATTGACGGGCAATGGCTATTATGGCAAAACGGTCACGAACCAGGATAAGCACGTGAACGTGAACATCTGTACTACTCCACAAGCCCGCAAAAAAGTGAATTCTCCTCTGTTTGGCTCCGTGGAGGTCATCGATGACGACACGTATGAAATCACTTTAGCTAAAAAGACTATCCGTTACAACCTGCCCCTGCAGATTGGATGTATGGTATACCAGGTGGCCAAGCTGAGGATGCTCCAGTTTCTATATGATTTCATGGGTGTGTATTTAATCCATCAGACTGGCAACTCATGGAGATGGACACGGACTCGGCCTACATGGCCGTCTCTAATGCGGATTGGGAGTCCCTGGTCAAACCCGAGTTACGTGCACAGTATGAAGCGGAACGGGACCAGTGGCTACCTCGACGTGACCATTACCAGTACGATAAGCGTACGCCGGGCCTCTTCAAGCTGGAGTGGAGTGGGGATGCCATGATTGCTCTCTCCTCGAAAACGTATTATTGTTACGGTGGAGACGAAAATAAGTTTAGCTGCAAAGGGGTGAACCGGCGCGATCCCAACATCGACAAAGCCTTGTACCTGAACGTGCTGCAAAGCCAGGCCAGTGCGAGTGGGACTAACAGAGGATTTCGCGTGGTGGACCACCAGATGCCGACGTACATCTAGCAACGAGACGCCTTTACTTTCTTTTACCCCAAACGGAAAGTCCTTCCCGATGGCATCAGTACCACTTACCTGGACTTGTGAAAATTTCGAACTATATCGCTTTTGATACACGAGTTAAAAACTGTCAGGATGGCCGAGTGGTCTAAGGCGCCAGTTAACAGTGCTGGTCTGCGAAATGCAGAACGTAGGTTCGAATCCTACTCCTGACAGTTTTACATACCACCTGTATTCTATTGTACATACCACCTGTATTCTATTGTACAGACCACCTGTATTCTATTGTACATACCACCTGTATTCTATTGTACATACCACCTGTATTCTATTGTACATAGTCTAACCCTTCTTGTTCACTTAAATAAAAAAAAAAAAAAGTCAAAACCATCATTTTGTGTTTTTTCATGAATCTTTTTTTATTCAACATCAATGAACGTCAGAACAACGTCATAACATAAAAAACAATAGTACTGCGCATTGAATCAATTAAGTTAACCAGAGAAATGGGGCATGCACATTAAAACGAGAGGCAGTCCAGTCATAGACCAGTACATCACGGTCTTCGGCTTGAGAATAATCATCAAACATTTGTACGATCGTTTGCATAGAATGTCCTCTACTCCGGTGAGTGAGATAAAACACACAGTACTGTCCGCAGACACTACTCAAGGGTCCTTGTAATCTTTTAGTATTCCAACGCCACACTGTAGTAGATACGTCCATGAACTTCACCAAATCAGAATGCAGGGATGCAAGTCCGTAGGAATCAAAGTATTCGCCTTGGCCCAGGGTGTCCACGTACACAGCCACCCAATGTTCACCGGGTCGAGTACCAGGGTCTGTATTCAGGATGTAGGCTGCTGGGGTGGTGGGGGTGGTGGGAAACACATTGCGTGGAAACACGCCTCGAAAGGGTACCCGAGGATCTCGCTGGAGTATGGCCATCAGCTGCTCTGTATCCATGACTCTAGCTGGCGTAGTCACACAGGACGTTTCTTTGCTGATCCACGCTGATGACGTTATCAAACTCGGCGTAGCAAATCACGTTAATGGTGTGGGCTAGAGCGACCGAGAAACGCAGTTCCAACCGTAGGTTTCCTTTCTTGAGCAAGGCCAGATGATGATCGTGTTCCAAGGTGGGGGTGAGGTCGAAGGCGAACAAAGTGTACCCACGGTGAAAGTCTCGTCGACTGATGGTATTTCCTTCGTCCTGGTTGTTTTGTCCTGTGGCTGTAAACAGGTTCAGGTAGCTCCGCACATAGTGTTGGTTACCAAAATCGGGTTGTAACGGACGGGCTGGAATTTGATGGCACGTGCAGTGCCACAAAGTTGATGTTGAAATGTTGAAAGCGGAACGGATTCTCAATCCACTGTCCATTGAAAGCGGTGTTGGTCACACACGCCAGGGTAAGACGTTTAGGGAGATCCCCTAGAAATAAATTTTCACGATTGGCCATCATCGTACCTGCTGGCAGAGAGAACACCTTGGTCTGTACGCGTCGGATGGGGTACAGGGCTGGTTTTTTCGATAAGGCTTCCATGTGACTCAGCAACACACCCTGTTGCAAATCCACCGTACGGGCAAACAGGGCTGCATCTTCAATGACCATGTTGTATTGGGGACCAGCAGCTCCATCGGCCATGAAGGCGAACGTAGGTGTGGAACGGATCAACGTGATCTTGATGGATACACCGTTCATCATGTAGCGGTCTTGCAGGAACAGATCGGCGTGCAGTCGTCCCATCATATCGACGGACTTGCTAGTGGCTGTCAACTGCCTGCGCATGGCGAACCCACTATTGGCAGCGGTCACGGCATCCATGGCTCCGGGTGTATCCCTGTAGTACAGCGAGGCTTGCAAGTGTGATTTTTTGGCATCTTCACCGTACGACAACAGCGTCTCGATGTAGGCTCGGTACGGGTACGTATTGGTGGACGTACTGATGAGTTTATCGTTCAGACTGATATCCACCTGTTGGAACAAGGAGTGCAGCCAAAGATTCACCGGGCCTACCACCGGATCGTCCGCCATGGGCGTCCCGTCGTTGTCCATTATTTTGGCTTGCACGTACAAGTACGTGTGGGATAAATCCAGGTAGGCCGTATCTTTGTTTTCAATGGTAAATTCCAGGGGTCCCGTACCCGTCAGACTAGCCAGGGGTCGATGTTCTACCCAACGTCCTTCGGCCAAACTGGTCTGTGTGGGTGGAATAGTCCACAAATCCAATTCACTGTTGGTAGACGGACACGACTCGGAGTGAATGAATGCCATTATGCGAAGATGTCTCTCTTACTCTTCTTCTTCTTCCGGGGTGTGCGTCGTCGGTGTGTCTGTCGTCGAATAACTCTTCGCTGTGCCCGTGGTTGTCTTTTAAGGGCTTTGGCGATCAAGACGCTGCCTGCTTCTCGGGCCCGTCGTTTCAAGGCTTGTCGGGGTGCCGTGCCTTCCAAGACATCACCGGCCACGTGCAGTCCACTGCGTACCGCTTGTTTACCCACCGCTTTGACACCCCGTGTCACCAAGGGCAAGAACGTTTTGACGATGCTGCCCAGTATGTTACCCAATCCGTGACCTCGTTGCATGCGTGCACCGCTAAAGATGGTCAAGCTACCTCCCGTTTGTTTCTTGTAGTAGTCGGCATAGCTGGCCGTATGGCACTGGTAAGGCACTACATTATACGAAGTGAGGAGAACGTGCTTGTCGGAAATGAAGTGTCAGCACCACTTTCCCTCGTTCGAATGCGACCGGGTGTCCCGTGTCATCTCTTATATCCACCGTGATCGTGTTGATATCGGTGTGTCGTACGGGCAGGTAGAGTATATGGTTGAAACTCTGGTTGACTTGATCGCCATACTTCTTTCTAATGGGTACCACCCGTAACAGAGGTGTGTTCACATCGCCCACAATATGGCTGTCCACTGCGTCCGAGTAGACGTAGAGTCCGTACATACCTACTTTCATATCAATCACAACGTCACCGTTGTCGGTGGTGGGACCCGTGTAGACGCTGTAAGGCAGACATAACATTTGCTGTAGCCTAGGACTGAGTGCCACAGCCACGTTGGGGCTGAGCAGGATACAGGGCTTGTCGTTGTGTGCGTTGACTTCGAAGATCACGTGATTCTTGAAGGGATAGGCTTTCAGGGGTCTTGAACTATTCGTCACCTCCCGTAGAGACTTGTAATTCAACAAGGTGAGCAGACCCTCTATGAACGTCTTGGGGTTATCGTATTGGCCTTCGGGGAGAGTCAGTCGGTTTATTTTGCCTTCGTAGGTCACTTCGTACGATACTTCTTGGTCTTGTACGTTGTACCACGAGTAAGGGTATTGAATATCCACCAATCCACATTCCCACCGTCCAGGTAAATGCAACGGTTGCGGTAATTGAGTCACGTACTTGGCCAAGGTGTTGTCAGGAAACACATCGAGCGAACTGTTACTGGGCAACGTGAGGTAAAACATGACGACTGAGCTTTCTGGCTTCTGCACCGGGCTTTAATAGGGCTCCCAGGCCTTGGGTGGCTGACCTCGGCGTCGTGATCGTCGCGGTGACTTAGATCTGGGGGGTTGCAGGGGATGGCGTGGTAAAGACGAAATACGTGCCCGTCGTTGTGGTGTTTTGGGAGGTGACATCGGTGCCCAAGAAGAGGGTGGTGGTGGTGGTGGTGGTGGTGGTTGGTGTCGTCTACTCGTCGATTGCTGTATAAAGTCCCAATGGTTAGGATTCCCTACCAATTCTTGAGGGGTGTGTGTGTCTTTTAACCCCTGAGCAAAGGCTTCCCAGCCCGGTGGATTAGAGTGTTTGCGAGAGCGCACCGTATCGTTGATCAAATCGGTGATATGAGACCCCGGCACCACTTGGTTTCGAATAAGCAGTTCCCCCTGATCGCTCCAACTCATATCGGGATTCTGTTTCACCCGGTCCAACAATAAACGAGCCTTGGTCTTGAAGGCCTTAGGGACACTGGCCAACACTTCCTCTTCCAGCTGAGGTGATGATGATGATGGTGGCGGCGGTGTGAGTGTTGGCGCTGCGGGTAGTGGTGCGGCATTACTCCTATATTGATCCATAAACGTCTTGTACCGGTTCAGCGTGTGATGGTAGAGTTGAATTTTCTCGTGATCGGGTAGTCGACGTTGGAGTATACTATTCATCTCTTCGTCGAGAGACTGGAGTTGTTGCACCGTGGCAGGTACGGGATAGGGTGATTGCAAACTCTGTAACAGCCGAGGTTCGACCAGCATTATTTTTTTCGTATGTTCCATGTTAGCGTCCCAAGATGGCCCCTACTAACGGTCCCAGTACGGTGGCGGCTAAGGGTGCGAGGAGTGCTCCGAGAAATCCACCTCGCTGTAACACCTGTTTCTTTTTCTTTAGACTGCCCGTCTTCTTCACCAGCGTTCGGAGACCCGTCTTGTGCCGTTGCAATTTCCCTTTCTGCAGGGGACTGAGAGGAACATTCCCTTTTAACACATTATGAGCGACTTCACACAAACACCGTACCAATTCTGCGTCCGCGCCGCGCACCAGGGCCCGGCCCACCTCCGGTGGCGCGCTGCGTAATACGCGGAGGGCCGGCGCGTGCTTCCGTATCCGTGCAGACATGATGAGGAAGTGAATGCTAGAGGGGGTGTGTCTTCTTTTATTTGGGTGTGTACACCGTCTGGAACTCGCCGGGAAAAATGTGGGTCCGCAATCGAAGTGCCGAGGGTGTCTCTTGTTTCAAGTCGATGAGTAGATACCCGTGAGCCCCTTGGGTGGCATCTTCAAAGGCTTCCCGCACAAAGGCCGTGTCTTTATGGTACATCTGTTTCGCCAGGTGCATAATTTGTGATGCGTCTCTGGGGTTTTTGAATAAGACCACATACTGAGCATTCAAATTAATGTTCCTGTGCTCTTTGTTCTTACTGAAGAGATTCTGCACGATGTAGATGATGCTCAACCGACGATGATGGCTTCCTTTGGTAAAGAGACGGGTGACTCGACTGTCCGTTTCGGTCATGAGATCGTCTACCACGACCAACGTGTCTTCTGGGGTGTCCTCTGGGGGTAATCCTTCCACCAAGGTGAGTCCAGGGATGCGTGCCAGTTCCTCGTACGCCGGTTGCCAAGCTCCATAACACCATATAGAATTTTTATCCTATCACGCTGGCTACGGTAACACAGCACTATACTGTCTGGAGGCAAATGTGTGTACAGTTATGCGTGTCAATGGCTGTGTTACCGTAGCCAGTAAAAATTCCTACTTTTTCTTCGATAAACCCGCTCCAATTTTCAGGGTGACATTATAAGGCTGTGAGGAACACACCTCACGTGTTTTTACGGAGGTAAACCGATTTATTTCAAATTTACCGGGTTTTCCACACCACCACACCCATAACCTTACGGGTCTAAAAATCGATAAAATCATTAAAAATAGTGGGTTAGCCTGCCGCTAGCCTTCTGAATTTTTCACCGATACACGATAAATTCCCCAAGTTCAAGTTGAAATAAGTTTTACATGTCAACTCACATTTATTGCAAAATGAGACCGGTTTAAAGATGGAAAAGAAACACAAAATTTCAGCGAGCCTGAACCAACACAATCTTTTAATGGCGAGATTTCGCTGACGTCCGCGCGCAACAATGGCGGCCAATGGCGGTCACCTTCGGGTGTTTCCGGGCGCTCTACGGTTAGACTATAAATAACGCGCAGTATCTCGTGTGCTATCCATTCATTCAGAACTGCATCATGACTACCAGACGGAGGCTATTCAACACGATGAATCCACAAGATCCTAGAGAACATAGGGAAGTGATTCACACCAGTGGAGAAGACAACGATGAACATGTTACAATAATTACCAGCTTACAGCGGGTGCATGAACATCATATTGTTGATACGTTGAGACGGAGAGGTGCACAACAAGACCAAGAGATAAGGGACGCTATGGAAGAAGATCAAGTCACGGACGATGAAGAACTCCCCGAGGTGGAGTGGTTAAATAGTAGACCCCCAGGAACTACAGCGGCTACCACAACAACGGCTAGCCAAACGCCGGCTACGGAAACAGGGATGACAACACCACCACCATCACCTCTAGCAGAGATCGTACGCCTGAACGAACACATTGATCAATTGGAAGAGGACAAGTGTAAACTACATGTACAACTGACTAAGGAAGAGAATAAATCCAACTGTACCGTGTGTAACATCGAAGAGACCATGTACGCCCTCTTCCCGTGCGGGCACCTATGCCTATGTCCCGTATGCTTGGTATCCCTAACATGTATAGGGGGGACGTGCCAGTGCAGTGAGACGGAGGAACTGCATTTAAAGATACGATGCCCTGTGTGTAGGACGTGGGTGTCCGGGGTGAAAAAAAAATTCCGCCCGTAAACAGTGTGATAACACTTTTCAAAGGCCCTTTTCAGGGCCACCCCAATCTTTCGAAAGAGGAAGCTTCTAACTCAAAGCACAAAAAACACCAGCTCCCATCACCAATATGAAAACCTAAGGTCTTCACCACAGTAGACTCTTAGTGTTGAATTTTTTTAATACAATTATCTTTGCAAAGAATGAACACTAACATCCATTTTGAATTTCTACTATTTTTATTAACACAATAGAATGAACGTCTTCACCACAGTAGACTCTTGGTATTGAATGTTTTTAATACAATTATACGCTATCAAGGCGCTTAAATGAACGTAGAATGAACATAGAATGAACATAGAATGTAGGAATACGGTAATGTCTGAATGTTCAATGCAACAAGACTTGTATGAAATGTTCAATATTTATGCAACAAGACTAACACAGTAGAATGAACGTCTTCACCACAGTAGACTCTGGGTATTGAATTTTTTTAATACAATTATACGCTATCAAGGCGCTTAAATGAACGTAGAATGAACATAGAATGTAGGAATACGGTAATGTCTGAATGTTCAATGCAACAAGACTTGTGTGAAATGTTCAATATTTATGCAACAAGACTTGTTTGAACTCGTCGTCGTCTTTGCGCCCCTGGTGCACGTAGATGAAGGTGGCAATCTGTTCACGTGGAATTCTGGGTGGACAGGCAGCTTCCAATGCCTGGGCAATTTGCACCTCGTTCACGTCCTGTAGTGCCTCAGTGATGAGCGCGTCTGATGGTATACTATTGTCCACACACGTATGCGTGTTGAAGAGCCCGTTCTTGTTCCCACAACCTGCACATTGCTGGATACGCAAGTGTCGAATGCGGGGTCTGAGATGATCCAGGAATGTGTCGATGTACTTCTTATAAATATACTGAGACACCTGGTCAGACAGGGCTTCATGAATTACAGCTGTGAGACTCTGCAGCTTCCGCCACGCAGGTATTTTCAGGGTGACGCCCTGAGAACAAGGAATACGCTGTTGCGTATCTGACCTCATTTTCCATTTTCGAATATGCACGAGGAGCATGTTGTTGAATGTAGAACAGGTGACAAAGATGTCGTCACCCACATAAAATTTCGCTTCGTCACTCCCCTGGTGGTCAATGACCGCATCGACGGCGTAATCAATGGCCTGTACTCTTATCCAGGTGTCCAACGTCAAGGCGATATGCTTAGGTGGTTTGTCGTCCCAGGCCGGTGCGTTAAAATGCACTTCCTCTTCTTTGACACTCACAGTTAAATAGGGAGAGAGCTCCCAAGTGTTCGTGTGGGCCGCCTGGTAGGCCTGCTGGATAATGTCATTGATCTCCTGCACAGACATAGGAAGTAGCACCTCTTCTTTCGCTTGCTCAGCCACTTGCTGAGGCACTGGCTGAAGCACTTGCTGAGGTATTTCTAAAGGTGTTAGTCGGGGCCGTTTGGGTAGTGCACCGGGTTTGGCAGGTAGACCGGACTCTTGGTGCGTACGTTTGGTAGCTGTACGCTCTTCGGCGATGTCCATGACTAAGATATTATCTTCTGAATCCTGGGCTTGAAGTAGATCTGCTAGTTCTTCATTTCCCGTCTTCTTCAGCGCCTCCACGAAGGCTAGAAATGCATAGGGGCCACGGCGCAGTAGATCGTCGATGAGGGCTCTGTTTTGTCGTGAAGTGGTCTTCTGCGCCATGATATCTTCGACACCGTGTTTAAGGATTATGTTTTCCTCCATAAGCAGATCACATAGTTCGGCCACATGCTGCATCTCATCAATGAGGCGAACACGGTACTGTTGAAGCTTAGCTCGCTGGGATGACTCCATGACTGTGGGCTCAGGCTGGTCAGTAGCTGCTAGGGTGAAATAGGCTGGTGAAGTTGCACTGGTAAAATGAAAATCTTCTCCACGTCTCATGCTCCAGTGAGGCCCTCCTCTCGTCCGAGTGGTTCAGGCAGGCAGGCTGGTCAGGCAAGCAGGCTGGTCAGGCAGGCAGGCTGGTGAGGCAGGCAGGTAGGTCAGATAGCTCCGTTGGGTAGTGCAATGAATACACCAAACCACTAAAAATCACCCCTTTTATACGTTTTTTCCCACAATGGCGGCCAATGGCCGCCACCTTCGGGTCTTTCCGGTCAATAGCCGCCATTATCCGCCATTTTGGAAAATGGCGGCCAATGGCCGCCACCTTCGGATCTTTCCGGTCACTATCCGCCATTATCCACCATTTTGGAAAATGGCGGCCAATGGCCGCCACCTTCGGGTGTTTCCGGTCACTATCCGCCATTATCCGCCATTTTCCCATCATGGCGGCCGGGAAAAACCCCAGTACATCAACAGACACGGAGAGACACAGACAAGTCTGGACATGTCCAAAGGTCACGCTCCATTCACCCCAACCGGAAGTGACGTCATTTTTACATCGAGTGAAATGTGACTCGATTCCCGTTAACACTACTACTGAGAAAGGTCAAGATCAGAGATTTGTTAGAATGCAAGAATCAAATCAGGCAGCACTAGAAAGCCATTCTCCATGGATATATTTATTTGGCATTCAACTTCAAGGTACCTCATCTGAAGAGAGTACATAATAATAATCAATGAACAATAAAGCACACACGAAAAAAAACACAACTGGTTATAGGTTACTGAATTTAAAACGCAACGATGATTTTATTATCGATTTCTTCAGTAATAACAGATAATAGGGTCACTGTTGTGTTTAAATTTAGTAATTTCTCTCATAAAAATCCAGTCATTTTTTATTTCTTTTTTAGGTAGAACATTTCTTAACTAATGACTGAACTGAAGAAATTATGCAATGTTGTATAGGCTGGATATATAAAACGTGCAGTATAATATGCCTTCAATCTCAACGGAATTCTAAGACCAGCAAATGAGTGAAAACGGATACCATCGGAATGTGTGTCAACATTACAATGTATGGTCAGTTAGGCTAAAAATAGATTATTCAGGAATCTCCAGTTTAATACTAGATTCAAGTGTACTGTTAAACTAGCCATATTATAGATATCTCATAGTACATGTAGATCTAATAGACTGATTACGACGTACGAGCGAGCGCACACATGCATGTGTGCTTTTAATATAGATATAATTAAAATATGTTTTGGAAGCTGACGTTTTAGAACAACAACAACGACCACCGAAAGCCAACAAAAGATTTACCTTCATTGGACCTGTGACGCTTCTGTGAGAAGAAGTTTTTCAAAGTTGCTTGGCGCTTCATGACAATGATTTATAAAATACATGTCAAGTGATATTCGTGGCTCGGTAAAACTTCGCAGCAGACGAAATAACAACCTCCATTCTCCGATCAAATGATTTGCTTCCTTCATGCATCGTGGCATATACAGCTCGTCTGACGCGAGATTCTGGGATTTCGGTAGCCTTCCGCAATACCACCGGCTAACAGCGACCAGCATGATCACGAGGGTTCCCGAATATTTCGAACAATTTACGGCAGATGTTCGGGAAGCGTGGCGTGGACTATTAGGGAAAACATGGCGGAGCTACCTGGAAACGTATAATGCCGACATATTTTGGCAAGTACCATTACAGTTACTGATATTTTCGAGTGCTGGGCGCATCATTTTTTTTTTTGCTTTAGTGCTGGGCGACCTAAGTTAGTCCCAGGCGCTTAAAAGTCACAGTGAAGCATACAGCCAAGGGTTCCCGATGGGCATGACAGTGCACTCGAGTCATCAATAAATAATAAAAAATTAATTATAAATAAAATTTTCATCAGAATTCGAGCAGCTCAGAACTTGCTGGTAACAATGCCCTAATGCACGTTCATGCCAAAAATCAAGGTTCTAATGTCAACGGTTCTCCCTATTTTGCCGACGAAAGGATTCGGATGGACTGACTGATTCACTCATTACCGGACAATTTACGATCTGTAGCCTACTTCGTAGGAATATATTGTTTGACATATGTACTTTGTAATGCCCTCCTGTGTATCCGCAACATGTGACTGTACCTCATATACCACAACAGTCGCCTGATAAAGTCATAACTAGAGATGGCAATTATACCCAGGGGTGTTACGCAACACCATCTACAGGAGAAATATATTAACACCCCATATATAGGTGTTAATTTACACATTCAGGGTGTTAACAATTTTAAGGTGTTGGCCCTGAGACAAGTCAACCATTTAGCTGAGTGTGTAGTATTGTACGAAGCATTAGCTAGCTACTGTACCATCAAACTCAAAGTACTTTTATTTTTGACTGCACTCAGAATTTATATACCTTAGTAGAGTAAGGTTATAACTTCGCAGAATGACAAGCATAAACTCATCAGTGATATCATAATAACCAGAATTTATACTTGTATCAACATACACTCGGGATACCCGCCAGAATTGTGTAAATTTCCGCTCGATTGTCTACAGTATCCATGTCTGCCAGTGTTTATTGATGAGACCACCAACTGAGGAACTCTTTTCTCATTGGATATATCTAGAAGCGCACAGGGAGCATCTAAGTCTATTCCTACGAAGTAGGCTACAGATCGCAAATTGTCCGGTAATGAGTGAGTGAGTCAGTCAGTCAGTCCATCCGAGTCCTTTCGTCGGCAAAATAAGGAGAACCATTGACATTAGAACCTTGATTTTTGGCACGAACGTGCATTAGGGCATTGTTACCAACAAGTTCTGAGCTGATCGAATTCTGCTGAAAATTTGATTTATAATTATTTTTTTTATTATTTATTGATAGCTCAGCGAGTGCACTGTCATGCCCATCGGGAACCCTTGGCTGTATGTTTCACTGTATATATAACACAGTACAAAACGTGATGGGATAATGAAATAGGAAATGCTAATTTTCCATCATTTGTTAGTGCATTTTTCTACACTGCTATTACCAACTTGCCAGCCTACACACAATTCAGTATATTGTTATCTAGATATATGAAAACTGTGGACTTTAACGTGTATCCTATTTCACATCCTTGAAACATTTCCTCACAGACAACATCAGGCGTCAAATTCAGGTCAAGTTACAGTTACGCACTGGTGGTGAAATTTACTACATCAACCAATTAAATGACACAGCAGAAGAAAGATATGGCATCAGTAACAACGATAAAAGTTTACTGAGGGTGAAACAAAGCCATGATGGCATGTTTAAAGGGTATTAATTTATTTTCTTCGGGTAGAATTTAACTAGATAAAGTAAGTAGACGCTATTTATTCGTCTTTGTACCGGTTATGCTCAGGAGAATGGCATGAAATCATTATCTTGTGCAGAGACGGTGTTGGTCTGGAGTTGAATTACCGTAAACTACATAAATGCTACATTTCTACTATAGTACTATATATAAAATTGTATTGTTGGGAAAATAATGCGATTCAAAAAGTTGTTTTGATCCTGGACAAGGGCACTGAAAACCATTAAAGAGATCGATATATTTTCACACGTAAAGCTTGAAATCTACTGAACTTTTTTATTATTCAATCTGTTTCCTTTAGTTAACAAATTGTGAAATTAAATCGGCGATCGTTATTTATTTTTGGAATGAAGGCGCATTAGGAGATTGTTACCAACAAGTCTTGAGCTGACCAACTTTTGATGAAAATTTCTGGTGATTTTTGATGAAAATCACTGGCGATTCTGACTTGGGCGGTGCCCATCTTAATATAGGCAGGATTCTAACTGGGGGCGGGGATTTCCAAGAGTTCAGTTCGCGTTCCAAGTCCTAATGCCTACTCTACTTCGTAGGTCCTGTGACGTTAGTCACACTGCTCATGTCTATGTATTGTCCACCCATATTTATAATTCTCACAAATGCTATATTTCGCTATTAGGGTCTAACATATTCCGACGAAGTAGGCTACAGATCGCAAATTGTCCGGTAATGAGTGAGTGAGTCAGTCAGTCCATCCGAATCCTTTCGTCGGCAAAATAAGGAGAACCGTTGACATTAGAACCTTGATTTTTGGCATGAACGTGCATTAGGGCATTGTTACCAGCAAGTTATGAGCTGACCGAATTCTGATGAAAATTTGATTCATAAATATTTTTTTAATTATTTATTGATGGCTCAGCGAGTACACTGTCATGCCCATCGGGAACCCTTGGCTGTTTGTTTCACTGTATATATAACACAGTACAAAATCTGGTGGGATATGCCATCCGTAATTGTTTTTATGAAATAGGAAATGCTAATTTTCCATCATTTGTTAGTGCATTTATCTACACCGCTATTCCAACTTGCCAGCCTCAATACACACAATTCAGTATATTGTTATAGATGTATGTAAACTGTGGCCTTTAACGTGTATCCTATTTCACATCCAAACATTTCATCACTGACCACATCAGGCTTCAAATTCAGGTCAGATTACCCACTGATGGTGAAATATCCTACATCAACCAATTAAGTCAGCCTGGTGCAATAACCCAGCAGAAGAAAGAAAGATGTGGTATCATCCTTCAGATTAGTCTGTGTGAGCAACAATGATAAAAGTTTACTGAGGGTGAAACAAAGCCATGACGGCATGTTTAAATGGTCTTAATTTATTTTCTTGATCCATTTTGATTCCTTGATAGGGGATACAGAATCGCTGCCACGGAGTGTGTTGGTGTGTCACAGCAATGCAATTCCGATTCACACAACGAAGCTGAGGTGGTTTAACGTTTATCAATGAAGAAAATCACCGATCAACCGCCATAGAATATAATGTGAAACAAGAAAACCGGAATAGTACATTCTTCATCGGATTGCCGATACCCAAAATGTATATCTAGATAACAACGTGATGTAGAGACTCTATTTATTCGTCTTTGTACCGGTTATGCTCAGGAGAATGACATAGAATCATTATTATCTTGTGCAGAGAAGGTGTTGGCCTTGAGTTGAATTACCGTAAACTACATAAATGCTACCTTTCTGCTATAGTACTATATATAAAAATTTGTTCTATTGTTGGGAAAATAATGTGACTCAAAAAGTTGTTTTGATCATGGACAAGGGCACTGAAAACCATTAAAGAGATGTAAATGTATTTCCACACGTAAAGCTTGAAATCTACTGAACCTTTATTATTCAATCTGTTTCCTTTAGTTAAAAAATTGTAAAATTAAATCGGCGATCGTTATTTATTTTTGGAATGAAGGCGCATTAGGAGACTGTTACCAACAAGTTCTGAGCTGACCTACTTTTGATGAAAATTTCTGGTGATTTTTCATGAAAATCACTGGCGATTCTGACTTGGGCGGTGCCCATCTTAATATAGGCAGGATTTCCACTGGGGGTGGGGATTTCCAAGAGTTCAGTGAGCTTCAGTTCGCGTTCGAGTCCTAATGCCTACTCTACTTCGTAGGTCCTGTGACGTTAGTCACACTGCTCATGTATAGTAACTACATTGCTATTCAAGGGCGTAGGCAAGGGAGGACCGAAATTTTGACGACCAGACAAAAAAGAAACAGACAGCAAACATAGCGCAGATGAATATCATATGATATGTTTATCTTGTAACGTATCTTTATCAATTGTTGCTTAATACAGGGAAAGTAAATTATTACCGCTAAAGCATATACCAGTAGCCTAGAACAAGATTTCAATCGAACGGAGAACAAAGATTGGCTGTTTCGTGCTCAAACCTCATGTGACTGTCTCCGAGAAACGAATAATGTACACCGATCCATTCAAATGTCGCCTAATCGCACGGAAAAACATTGGCTGAAAAGAATTTTTCGGAACTTTTTCCCCATAACCTTTTTTTTTTACTTGAGATCCCAGTCATTCGTTCAGTATTTATTTATTTATTTATTCACAAACACGAGATATACTATCTCTCAACTAATCTTCAGAGAGAAACCCAGGAAATAAAGGTATAAAATGTAAATATAACTGGCGTAAATTATCATAAATATGGACAACTTTTTCCTACTATTTCAGGAAAGGACTACTAAGCTTACATTTTACAAGTTTGAGAACTTCAGATCGAAATAGTCCCGGTATCATCGATTAAAAATACTTATATAAATGTTAAGAAGAAAGCAAAGCGATCTGATTAACGAACCAGAACTCATGCGGTCAGCCACTCTGCTATCAAGGCAAAATAATATTGTCCAACTTAAGCATTAACTTGAATTATGCAAACGTGAATAAGTGATCAGTAGTATACAGTCCGCATTTCAGACCCCATTGACCTGGCGTAAGAATCTGGCGTTGAGGTCAAGTGCATTATAGTACCGGCAAAAACCGGCAAAAGAGCGCGCCGTCTCAAAAAGGACGCCGTCTCATGTGGAGGTCACGTGATGGTCAAGTGCATGGGGCATGTATTCCTCCGCAGTGATGCGGTCTGGCGGTGATGCGGTCTGCCTCCGCGGACAGAAAGTAGTCCCCGGACTTCAAATACGCTGCATGGACCGATTGGATCGAGTGAGGTGTCAAAGTGAAGTGCTCCTCCAGGACCATATGGAATGCATGTACTGAAGTGTATCTGGGGTTTTTTCCATCATGCGGTGGTCACGTGATTAGGAATGCATGTACTGACTTGTATGCCGTCCATTCACTTGAGTGGGGGACTTGGGGTCCCTACGGAAGGATTTTGCAAGTCAGGGCTGGGTGTATGTAAAATGAGGATTTGTCTCGAAAATATAAAAAGCGGAACACGGACTTTACCCCTACAATAGAGGAAAACCCCTATCAACCCTATCCCAAAGGGCTAATGTCGGTCCCCGGGCTTATCGGGTTCTGCCTGCAGTGGGTGCATGTAAATTGAGGATTTGCCCCGAAAATATAAAAAGCGGAACACGGACTTTACCCCTATAATAGGGGAAAACTCCTATCAACCTTGTTCAAAAGGGCTAATATCGGTCCCTGGCTTATCGGGGCCTGCTGAGAGAGGTAGGGTGGGGGGAATGGGTGCATGTAAATTGAGGATTTGTCCCCGAAAATATAAAAAGCGGAACACGGACTTTACCCTTAAGATAGGGGAAAACTCCTATCAACCATGTCTAGTGGGGCTTATCGGAGCCTGCCGACAGAGGTAGGATGGGGGAGTGGGTGCATGTAAATTGAGGATTTGTCCCGAAAATATAAAAAGCGGAACACGGACTTTACCCCTACAATAGAGAAAACTCCTATCAACCTTGTCCAAAAGGGCTAATATCGGTCCCTGGCTTATCGGGGTCTGCTGGAGGTAGGGTGGGGGTGGGTGCATGTAAATTGAGGATTGTCCCGAAAATATAAAAAGCGGAACACGGACTTTACCCCTAAAATATATACTCCTATCAACCACGTCTAGTGGGGATCGGACACGGAGTGGGTGCATGTAAATTGAGGATTTGTCCCGAAAATATAAAAAGCGGAACACGGACTTTACCCTACAATAGGGGAAAACTCCTATCAACCTTGTTCAAAAGGGCTAATATCGGTCCCTGGCTTATCGGGGCCTGCTGAGAGAGGTAGGGTGGGGGGAGTGGGTGCATGTAAATTGAGGATTTGTCCCCGAAAATATAAAAAGCGGAACACGGACTTTACCCTTAAGATAGGGGAAAACTCCTATCAACCATGTCTAGTGGGGCTTATCGGAGCCTGCCGACAGAGGTAGGATGGGGGAGTGGGTGCATGTAAATTGAGGATTTGTCCCGAAAATATAAAAAGCGGAACACGGACTTTACCCCTACAATAGGGGAAAACTCCTATCAACCTTGTCCAAAAGTTCGAATATCGGTCCCCCGGGCTTATCGGGGCCTGCTGAGAGAGGTAGGGTGGGGGAGTGGGTGCATGTAAATTGAGGATTTGTCCCCGAAAATATAAAAAGCGGAACCCGGACTTTACCCCTAAAATAGAGGAAAACTCCTATCAACCACGTCTAGTGGGGGCTTATCGGAGCCTGCCGACAGAGGTAGGATGGGGAGTGGGTGCATGTAAATTGAGGATTTGTCCCGAAAATATAAAAAGCGGAACACGGACTTTACCACTACAATAGGGGAAAACTCCTATCAACCTTGTTCAAAAGGGCTAATATCGGTCCCGGGCTTATCGGGGCCTGCTGAGAGAGGTAAGGTGGGGGAGTGGGTGCATGTAAATTGAGTATTTGTCCCGAAAATATAAAAAGCGGAACACGGACTTTACCCTTACAATAGGGAAAAACTATCAACCACGTCTAGTGGGGCTTATCGGAGCCTGCCGACAGAGGTAGAGTCGGAGAGTGGGTGTATGTAAATTTAGAATTTACCCCGAAAATGTAAAAAGTGGAACACGGACTTTATCCCTAAAATAGGGGAAACCGCTATCAATCAGGTCTAGAGGGGCATGTATAGACCGGAGAGAGAACAACAACAACAACAACACCAACAAGTGTTCATATAGTTTATTATCCCCTCCCATACATCATACCCACGATGGAGGAGCCACGTTGGGTATGTTTACAATACAAGTAGGCTCTTGTCCAATCAGAAGCCGCCATTTGGCGCTGCATCTGTCATATTCCTTCTTGCCCGTTAGATGTATTCTCGGCTGCTCTTATCCAATCAAAAAAACATGTACTCTGTTCATGTCCATGTATACATACTCTGTTCATGCCCATGTACATACACTTTGTCCATGTCGCTATATAGCTGAAATATTGCGGAATGCGATGTTAAACAATTCTCTCTCTTCGTGTACATGCACTCTATCCAGGTACATGTTTCTTGTCCATGCCCATGTAGCCTGTCCATGTATATGTACCATCACCAATCTGTATTGTACCAAATCTGTCCTGTATTGTACCATACTTGTCCTCTATTATACCATATATGTTCTGTATTATACCAAATCTGTGCTGTATTATACAGTATCTGTCCTGTATTATACCAAATCTGTGTTGTATTATACCATATCTGTCCTGTATTGTACCATATATGTCCTGTATTATACAATATAGGTTCTGTATTATACAATATTTGCCCTCTATTATACCATATCTGTGCTGTATTATACCATATCTGTCCTGAATTATATCAATTTTGTGCTGTATTATAAAATATCTGTCCTGTTTTATACAATATCTGTCCTGTATTATACCAAATCTGTTCTGTATTGTACCATATTTGTCCTGTATTATACAATATATGTTCTGTATTATACCAAATCTGTGCTGTATTATACAGTATCTGTCCTGTATTATACCAAATCTGTGCTGTATTATAAAATATCTGTCCTGTATTGTACCATATATGTCCTGTATTATACAATATATATTCTGTATTATACAATCGGATAGCGGTTGTCGTGAATAACAACAAGTTCAGCAATGTTCATACAGTTTATTTTCCCCAATGTTACATCATACCCAGGCTGGGGGAGCCGCCCTGGGCATGTTTAGTATGTTCACAGCAAAACAAATTGAAATATCAAACACCATGTTTTATTATTTAACGCACAGTCACATTAGGTACAAGTGTTTACTGAGCTCAAGTCAACGATCAGCATGTAGACATATAGAGTATGTACGGCATGTTATGGTATTCATCCGTGCACGGGTGACGCGTTCATCCGAGGGGGGTTGATCAGTTTAGCCACGAAGAACGTAACATTGGTGACCCTCTCCACTGCCCACTTGGTGTTGGGGCGTTGTTGTTGGGCCCATTCCAAGGGATCCACGGTGTCCAGTTTCTCCAGCATCGTCTCTAGCGACGCCCGGTTAATGATGGTAAACGGTTGGTCAAATACCCGGATGTTACTGCTCGGGTAAAAGTATCGGACTTGGTCTGTCTCCTTAAGCTGCAGCACATAACCAAACGCTAGATTCAACTTGAAGGCCGTAGTTTGATCGTTGAAGATGGCTTCCACGTAGATGCGTAGACGGGCGAGGTCGGTCAGTCGGAAGTTGTAGATATCTTGAATAGGGCGATGACGGTGGAAACAGTGCCGGATCATGGGCCAATGGCGCAGATAGATGTCACTCACTGAATGGTCTTCGTGTAACAGATCGCTAGGAACATTTATGGATTCGTCCGCGAAATGTACTTTGCTCTCCACGCCGTACAAAATCTGGCCCAAGGTCTTGTCGTCGGAATTTGACTGTTGAATTAGGGCGACATCATCATCGACCCTCGTGCGATGGGTGGGAGTTCCCGCTGTCTCGATACTGGTGCCTACGGGCTCCTCTACCTGCAAACGTGGCTGCGGAACAGGGAGCCGTGTGCGTGGGTGTCGCAGCAACTGACTGATCAGTTTGATAAGCCGACCACATTCCTCGCATAGATGCTTGGGTGCCCCATGCACTGTCCGTTCGTGACACCGTAGACTGTCCAGGCGATTAAATATTTTCCCACAACTCGTACAGCTATACCGGGCGGTTCCGTCGTACTTGGTAGCCTCATGGCGGCGCAAGTCGTGCGGACGAGGGAATGATTTCGAGCACGTAGTACAAGTGAACATCTTGGTGGCTGACAGAGTGTCTGATGAAACGGCCAGGCCGCTTCCCTTTTATAGCACGCTAGCTGGTGATCTATTTTAGTACACTCACTTCAAGTACCTCCAAGTCGAGGACCGAGATGTACTGGTGTACGTCTGAGCCGCATTGCGCGCGTGTGTATGTTTGTGTTTGAGTCCAACCGTGCACAATGTCGAATTACGTTCTCTCCGAAAACTTCCTCTCATCGCATCAATATGCTCAGACCCATTTAATATAAAAACAACCAAGAGACATCAACAACAACAGACACATGCATAATACACGTTTTATTATCCTCACACCACCACCACCACCACCTGGCGTTGACGCCGTCAACGATCAGCATGTAGACATATAGAGTATGTACGGCATGTTATGGTATTCATCAGTGCATGGGTGAAGCATTCAGCCGATGGGGTGGACGGTTAGCTTGGATAACGAAAAACTTGACATTGGTCACCCTCTCTACGACCCATTGGGTGTTAGGGCGTTGTTGTTGGGCCCATTCCAAGGGATCCACGTGTCCAGTTTCTCCAGCATCGTCTCTAGCGACGCTTTATCCGTGATTGTAAACCTTTGGTCAAATACCCGGATGTTACTGCTCGTGTAAAAGTATCGAACTTGGTCTGCTTCCTTATGCTGCAGCACATAACCAAACGCCAGATTCAACTTGAAGGTCGTAGTTTGATCGTTGAAGATGCCCATTGCGCGCAGGGGCCAAAGGTCAGTTCCGGTCACGTAAACGGAGGCGGAAGTGACCTCACAGAGGTCATATGCAAACTATTGAGGTCAACAGGTGTCCAAATGCTCTTGCAGAATACCGGATAATAATGGTGCGCATGGGTCAAAGGTGACTTCCGTTCAATATGGGTCATCATAGATACTCAAACTTCTTATTATCTGACCTACTGACCTACTACTTCCGACAGGGGGCGCCACCTGTCTTGTGACAACTTTCGGTTCCGGACACGTGACGGTAAACATGGAAAACCCCGGATGTAAGATGGGGACCCGGATGTAAAGCCACAGTTCCCGGATGGAAGACGAAGGAACGACGGGGAAAACCCACTGGGAAACCCGGATGTTGACAAGGTCCCGGATGTAAAATCCACTGCCCACGCATGCACACACACGCGCGCGCAATGCGGCTCAGTCGTACACCAGTACATCTCGGTCCTCGACTTGGGGGTAGTTGGACTGAGTGTGCTAAAAATAGATCACCAGCTAGCGTGCTATAAAAGGTAAGCAGCCTGGCCGTTTCATCAGACACTCTGTCAACCACCAAGATGCTCACTTGTACTACGTGCTCGAAATCATTTACTCCTCTGCACGACTTGCGCCGCCATGAGGCTACCAAGCACGACGGAACCGCCCAGTATCGCTGTACGATATGTACACTGTCGTTTCAGCGCCCAGATCATTTACTGCGCCATGAACGTTCAATTCATGGGCCACCTAAGCGTCCATGCGAAGAATGTGGTCGGCTTTTCAAACTGACCAGTCAGTTGCTGCGACACCAACGCACACGACACCCTGTTCCGCAGCCACGTTTGCAGGTAGAAGAGCCCGTAGGCACCAGTATCGAGACAGCGGGAACTCCCACCCATCGCACGAGGGCCGATGATGATGTCGCCCTAATTCAACAATCAAATTCCGACGACAAGACCTTGGGCCAGATTTTGTACGGCGTGGAGAGCAAAGTACATTTCGCGGACGAATCCATAAATGTTCCTAGCGATCTGTTACACGAAGACCATTCAGTGAGTGACATCTATCTGCGCCATTGGCCCATGATCCGGCAATGTTTCCACCGTCATCGCCCTATTCAAGATATCTACAATTTCCGACTGACCGACCTCGCCCGTCAACGCATCTACGTGGAAGCCATCTTCAACGATCAAACTACGGCCTTCAAGTTGAATCTAGCGTTTGGTTATGTGCTACAGTTTAAGGAGACAGACCAAGTCCGATACTTTTACCCGAGCAGTAACATCCGGGTATTTGACCAACCGTTTACCATCATTAACCGGGCGTCGCTAGAGACGATGCTGGAGAAACTGGACACCGTGGATCCCTTGGAATGGGCCCAACAACAACGCCCCAACACCAAGTGGGCAGTGGAGAGGGTCACCAATGTTACGTTCTTCCTGGCTAAACTGATCAACCCCCTCGGATGAACGCGTCACCCGTGCACTGATGAATACCATAACATGCCGTACATACTCTATATGTCTACATGCTGATCGTTGACTTGAGCTCAGTAAACACTTGTACCTAATGTGACTGTGCGTTAAATAATAAAACATGGTGTTTGATATTTCAATTTGTTTTGCTGTGAACATACTAAACATGCCCAGGGCGGCTCCCCCAGCCTGGGTATGATGTAACATTGGGGATAATAAACTGTATGAACATTGCTGAACTTGTTGTTATTCACGACAACCGCTATCCGATTGTATAATACAGAACATATATTGTATAATGCAGGACATATATGGTACAATACAGGACAGATATGGTATAATACAGCACAGATTTGGTATAATACAGGACAGATACTGTATAATACAGCACAGATTTGGTATAATGCAGAACATATATTGTATAATACAGGACAAATATGGTACAATACAGAACAGATTTGGTATAATACAGGACAGATATTGTATAACACAGGACAGATATTGTATAATACAGCACAGAATTGATATAATTCAGGACAGATATGGTATAATACAGCACAGATATGGTATAACAGAGGGCAAATATTGTATAATACTGAACATATATTGTATAATACAAGACATATATGGTACAATACAGGACAGATATGTTATAATACAACACAGATTTGGTATAATACAGGACAGATACTGTATAATACAGCACAGATTTGGTATAATACAGAACATATATGGTATAATAGAGGACAAATATGGTACAATACAGGAAAGATTTGGTACAATACAGATTGGTGATGGTACATATACATGGACAGGCTACATGGACATGGACAAGAAACATGTACATGGATAGAGTGCATGTACACGAAGAGAGAGAATAAAGATTTAACGTCGCATTCCGCAATATTTCAGCTATATAGCGACATGGACAGAGTGTATGTACATGGACATGAACAGAGTATGTATACATGGACATGAACAGAGTACATGGTTTTTTGATTGGATAAGAGCAGCCGAGAATACATCTAACGGGCAAGAACGAATATGACAGATGCAGCCCCAAATGGCGGCTTCTGATTGGACAAGAGCCTACTTGTATTGTAAACATACCCAACGCGGCTCCTCCATCGTGGGTATGATGTACGGGAGGGGATAATAAACTATATGAACACTTGTTGGTGTTGTTGTTGTTGTTCTCTCTCCGGTCTATACATGACCCTCTAGACCTGATTGATAGGGGTTTCCCCTATTTTGGAGGTAAAGTCGGTGTTCCACTTTTTATATTTTCGGGGCAAATTCTAAATTTACATACACCCACTCCCCCACCCTACCTCTCTCAGCAGACCCTGATAAGCCAGGGACCGATGGTTGAAGGAGTTTTACCCTATTGTAGGGGTAAAGTCCCTGTTCCGCTTTTTATATTTTCGGGACAAATCCTCAATTTACATGCACCCACTCCCCCACCCTACCTCTCTCAGCAGGCCCCGATAAGCCCGGGGGACCGATATTCGCCCTTTGGGATAGGGTTGATAGCAGTTTTCCCCTATTGTAGGGGTAAAATCCGTGTTCCGCTTTTTATATTTTCGGGACAAATCCTCAATTTACATGCACCCACTCCCCCACCCTACCTCTCTCAGCAGGCCCCGATAAGCCAGGGACCGATATTAGCCCTTTTGGACAAGGTTGATAGGAGTTTTCCCTATTGTAGGGTAAAGTCCGTGTTCCGCTTTTTATATTTTCGGGACAAATCCTCAATTTACATGCACCCACTCCCCCATCCTATCTCTGTCGGCAGGCTCCGATAAGCCCCACTAGACGTGATTGATAGGAGTTTTCCCCTATTTTAGGGGTAAAGTCCGTGTTCCGCTTTTTAAATTTTCGAGAACAAATCCTGAATTTACATGCACCCACTCCCCCACCCTACCTCTCTCAGCAGGCCCCGATAAGCCCGGGGGACCGATATTCGAACTTTTGGACAAGGTTGATAGGAGTTTTCCCCTATTGTAGGGGTAAAGTCCGTGTTCCGCTTTTTATATTTTCGGGACAAATCCTCAATTTACATGCACCCACTCCCCCATCCTACCACTGTCGGCAGGCTCCGATAAGCCCCACTAGACGTGGTTGATAGGAGTTTTCGCCTATTTTGGGGGTAAAGTCCGTGTTCCGCTTTTTATATTTTCGGGACAAATCCTCAATTTACATGCACCCACTCCCCCACCCTACCTCTCTCAGCAGGCCCCGATAAGCCCTGGGGACCGATATTCGACCTTTTGGACAAGGTTGACAGTTTTTTCCCCCTATTGTAAGGGTAAAATCCGTGTTCCGCTTTTTATATTTTCGGGACAGATCCTCAATTTACATGAACCCACTTCCCCATCCTACCTCCGTCGGTAGGCTCCGATAAGCCCCACTGGACGTGGCTGATAGGAGTTTTCCCCTATTGTAGGGATAAAGTCCGTGTTCCGCTTTTTTATATTTTCGGGACAAATCCTCAATTTACATGCACCCACTCCCCCACCCTACCTCTCTCAGCAGGCCCCGATAAGCCAGGGACCGATATTAGCCCTTTTGGCCAAGGTTGATAAGAGTTTTCCCCTATTGTAGGGGTAAAGTCCGTGTTCCGCTTTTTATATTTTCGGGACAAATCCTAAATTTACATACACCCACTCCAGGCAGAACCCGATAAGCCCGGGACCGATATTAGCCCTTTGGGATAGGGTTGATAGGGGTTTTCCTCTATTGTATGGGTAAAGTCCGTGTTCCGCTTTTTATATTTTCGAGACAAATCCTCATTTTACATACACCCACCCATGACTTGCAAAATCCTTCTGTAGGGACCCCAAGTCCCCGACTCAAATGAATGGACGGCATACAAGTCAGTACATGCATTCCTAATCACGTGACCGCCGCATGATGGAAAAAAAACAGATACAAGTCAGTACATGCATTCCATATGGTCCTGGAGGAGCGCTTCACTTTGACACGTCACTCGACCCAATCGGTCCATGCAGCGTATTTGAAGTCTGGGGACTACTTTCTGTCCGCGGAGGCAGACCGCATCACCGCCAGACCACATCACTGCGGAGGAATACATGCCCCATGCAGTTGACCATCACGTGACCTCCACATGAGACGGCGTCCTTTTTGAGACGGCGCACTCTTTTGCCGGTTTTTGCCGGTACTATAATGTACTTGACCTCGACGCCAGATTCTTACGCCAGGTCAATGGGACCTGAAATGCGGGCTGTATACTACTGTGATCATTTCAGCTTGTATATCTTTGTAGTGCATGATCGCCACTGTTATAAGATATTTTCGCACAAATTAAAAGTTCAACTACACCGCTCAAATTCTCCCAGTGAGCGCCAATTTACCTTCAATTTTCGAAAAAAATCCTACGCTGCTAGGGGGGATACCCGCTCTCAGGCTCTCCCCCCAAACTCCACAACTTGTCTACGCCCTTGCTATTAAAGAGACCGAAGTACTTAATCTCCGGCCCCTCATCCCTGTTCCTTAACGCAGGTCTCTTGATATTTGCGTGGAGTTCGGCGTGATATGACAGGGTCAAGTTGGAGGTATTTAACTTAGTTCGACGCATCCAGATAGTTAGTTAACTTCTTGGTTTCGGAGCAGTTGCCAAATATGTTCGGTATGGAATAGACTGGAGAAACCATGTTTCTGACCTCTCCCAGGTTCGAGTCAGATGTTTTCATTTCATTCTGACATGTTGAGAGTTATCTCTCCGCAGGTCAGCTTGTTCACAATCATCCACTGGTACTCCAGATATCTAGAATTTGCTGTCTTTTTGGCTGTGAATTGTAGCAGCATTGGTGTTGTACGAAACATTGGAAACATCAATTTCCCGTGGAGATGATATAGCGCCATTTAACTTCCAAAGTACAGTTTATGACTGCATCCTGAACTTGTACTGTAGAATTTTGTAACTCCGAATAATGCCAAGTGATTCATCAGAATTAATAATAGTAATCAGAATTGGATATCGTTAATCGAAACTGAATATAGCTTCGCTGGAATGTTCTATACTCCAGTCTTAGCCGTGCATCCTCTCAATAGCTTCACGTTGAAGTTCTCGTTATAGTCCGGGATGTTAGGGCATAAAAGGGACTGTTTGGTTCAGATTCTTCCAAAAGCACCAAATTTGGCCCATATGTCGCCCATACAATACCTTTTCGATTTTTGACGGGCGCCAAGGTAGTCGCCCCCTGGGGCCGCCATATTGGCGAAATTCAATATGGTCACCACCCGTGTTAGAGGTCGTATTTAAAAAAAACAAAATGGCTAGAATCATGAATAATACAACTTTTTAGTGGTTTCCGGTGTCGGGGAATCTGATTCTGATCTTATTTCAACGATTTGTGGTCAAGGTCACTCTGAAGGTCAGTATGGGGTCAAATTCCTCATTTTTAGTGGTTTTTAGTCGACATATCATTTTATTGATTTTCGGAGTTGAGTAACCCGAATCTGGTCATATTTTGACGATTTGAGGCAATATTGCACGTGAGGTTCACGATAGAGTTCACCTGAACCAGAGATCAACCAGAGGTCAATTACAAGAAACACCAAAATAGCTAGAACCACAAATAATACCATAGGGCTTTGTGGCATCGGAGAATTAGATTCTGACCTTCTTTTGACGAGTTGAGGTCACGGTCACCTCATTTGGGAATTAAAGGTGAAAGATCAACAGTTGGTACTAAAAACAATCGAAACAAGATTATTCAGGAACAAATGTTATTAAAATACTTCGGAGATGACATCTGCTGACAAAATGCTATAACTATGCCGCTACGTGCATTTAAATGTTGAAAATACAACACAAAGACCGCTTTAGCAACACTATACCAATGATTACTTTTACTACCTATGCCTTCTGGCTTGCGCTTTATGATGCCAGCAATAAGTAATAAGTCATCACCGCCCTCGTTATCAACGTACCCGCCTTCGCATTTGCAGAGGGTCGTGTATCGGACATCGGCACAGTTGCATTTGCACCTTCCCGTGCATGCCTTGAGTCAGCCGCAGTGCATGAGAATGGCGTATGCCATAGAAGTGTCGCTGAGAGTGGTCCATAGCGGTTGCCATGTACTGGTGCAATCTTTGTGCCAGCTCCACTCACTGAAGTCAGGGATTTCCTGCTGGAGTGAAGTGACCTGACTCCAGTAGAAACTCGCTTGCAGTAGCGCTCGCTTCACAAGCTGCAACAGCGCGGCTTGGGAGGTGGGATGTTTTCCAGCGATCTGGTTGCAGTGGTGAAGAGGTGATGCTTGGCCTCATTGACACCGGCTGCACCACATCCCTTGCTGTACATTAGTACGATGAAGCGTTCTATAAGCTCCATATGCACGGACTCGAGAGTGTGTGTGAGAGCCACTAGTGTGTCGGTGAGGTCCGATATGCTTGTACTGTCCAGGCGGTCTTTTTGCCACATCCAAGAAACTGTGAAGTCGTCTTGCACACCGCTAAGCTGTGAAAGAGGGGTAGTGCCAAGGACATTGACGGACCAAGATCGGAACAGATGGTTTGAACTGGAATGCCACAATACTTTTCCGGTACCCCTAAAATCCCGATGTATGAATGGATCAGCGGCGTCTAAAAAAAATGAGAACAGAAAGGAGCCGTTCTCATTCATCAGCACACAGATCTTCAAGACTGCCATGGGCGGAAAGCTCCTCCTGTGTACCCGTTTTGAGTCCGTGTTCTTCAACAGGCATTGTGACCTCACAATACTTCAACCGTGCAACCATTCAGAGGCGGACACCAGGGTCCTCCTGCATCTAGTACATGCCACGGAGGAGGGTCATATAACAGCCTATGTTCGCACGATGGACAGCGATGTTCGGTCTTTGGAGACCCTCGGTCTATCGGAACTCTTGTTGGGCTTCGGTACTGGAAAAAAATATTGTGACATTCCAGTCTATACCATTTGTTCCGATCTCGGTCCGTCAAAATCCTTGGCACTACCCTTCTTCCACACCCTTACTGGGTGCGACCCGACTTCACAGTTTCTTGAGAGCGCAAGCCAGAAGGTATAGGTATTAATAATCATTGGTATATTGTTGCTAAAGCGGTCTTTGTATTGTATTTCGAACATTTAAATACACACAGCGGCATAGCGGCATAGTTATAGCATTTTGTCAGCAGATGTCATCTCCGAAGTATTTTAATGAAACTTGTTCCTGAATAATCTTCGTTCGATTGTTCTTAGTGGTAACTGTTGCTCTTTGACCTTTGACCCTAAAATGGGGTGACCTCAAATCTTCAAAATAAGATCAGAATCGGATTCTCCGAATGCCACAAACCCCTATGGTATTATTTGTGATTCTTTTTGTGTTTTACCTACAACTGACCTCTGGTTCGGATGACCTCTATCGCGACTCTCAAATGAAATATTGCCCCGAATCGCCAAAATAAGGCCCGATTCGGGTTACTCAACCCCGGAAAGCAATAGAATGAGGCAGTTTATATATCTTGCCCCAAAACAACTGATAATGACGAATTTGTCCCCAAAATGACCTTTATGGTGACCTTGAAGGGTGACCTTGACCTCAAATCGTTGAAATAAGATCACAATCAGATTCCCCGACCCCCAAAACCACTAAAAAATTTTATTATTCATATTTCTAGCCCTTTTTGTTATTTAACTACGACTGACTTCTAACCCGGGTGGCGACCATATTGAATTTCGCCAATATGGCGGCCCCAGGGGGCGCCCGTCTTGGCGCCCGTCAAAAATCGAAATAGTATGGTATGAGCGAGATATGGGCCAAATTTGGTGCTTTTGGAAGAATGTGAACCAAAAAATCCCTAACAGCCCTGACTATTAGTGTCTGCACAGTAGCCTATCCATGTCTGACAGTGTTTTCTGTGGAGACCAGATATGGGTGCCATACTAACCAATTATCACCACTCTTGTTGCAGATATCTAGAAAAGCACAGGAAGCATCTATATCTATCTATAGTCTCGATCAGTATTTATATTTCTCTCAGATGCCATACTTTGTTATCGATGTCCTGCAGCGTTGTAAACGGGACCCATATACTGACTTATCAATCTGGGATTCTTGATGCAAGCGTCAGAAGCGATGGTGTGTGAAGAATATGCCTTTCTTATATACCGGTATATGACCAGTGTAGAATCATGCTTGTTCCGATATTACAACCGCACTATTACACCATTGTTCATGTTGAAGTAGCAGTTAGAATCGATTTTTTTTCAAGACTACGAATCTAAAGGATGGAGTAGTTTATTCGCATGTTGGTTTAATATTTTCATACCCATCTGTCCGCCTCCAAGCAGATGTTTAGTAAGAATTGACCAAAACGCAATACTGGAATAAGCTTATAGAATAAATACGGTAGGCTAGCAAGCAAAAAAATGAGCAGGTTAATCCTATAGCAACTTTCTACCCTAATATCTTTTCTTGGATGGATCCGAAGCCTCTCTCAGATCGTGTTTGGAAACGCTTGAATGGTACGGTAGAATATCGGGTCTAAAGGTTAATAGGGATAAAACAAAAAAATTCTGTATAGGATGTGAAAAAAAGCACCTGATAAATCTTCTCTGGTCTACAATTTAGACTGGTCACAAATTGCTGGGGGTCACATTCACTTTGGGGATGAAAGATATGGTGCAGATTAATTATACTGAAACAATTAAAGAAATTCAAAATTTATCAGGACACTGGTCAAAAAGATCACTAATAACTTTAGGTAAAGTAACTACAGTGAAAACATTATAGCGATTCCAAAACTGAATCATTTGCTTTTTACTCTTCTACCAGATCCAACCCCAGAAAACATTAAAAATATATTGTACAAATTCATCTGGGGTGGAAATGATAGAGTGAAAAGAATACAACTTTCACAAGGATATGACAAGGGGGGGGGAGGAAAGGGGGGTGAAAATGGTTGATTTGGATGAATTTGTGAAATCTGATCAAATCTCCTGCTTTCGTAGAATGGTTCAACATCCGTTTCCCAGTAAACACATTCTGTATTATATATAATCTAAATATATCATACTGCTTGGAAGATAATTTGTGGCCCCCAGCAAATAGCAAAGTTAAGTAAATCAATTGGTAATGATTTTTGGAAAGATGTCTTTTTGGCTTGGTGTGAGTTTATGAAGAAACTTAAAATAACTAGCACTGATCAAGCAATGTCGCAGTCGATATGGTTTAATGATGACATAAACGTTGGTTATAAACCAGTTTTCTATAAAAAGGGGTATCAAAGGTGTATACGTTTCGTAAATGACCTTTGCGGTCAAAATGGTATATATTCCATACACTGGAAGAGTTAGAACAAATATATGAAATAAAAATATATTTCTTGCAGTATTCTGGAATAAAGAAATCGGTAAAATTGTTTTTAGAAGCTTTTGGGCCTGTCTAAACAAAACTGCCCTACCCTATTAGACCTTTCTTTATTGAAGTTTTAACGAAATATTATTAAGGGACGAAACCTTTCTATGGAATACTGGTTACATCGAAATATAGAAAACCAACCAGCGAAAAGAAATGGGAGTCTGTTTTAGGTATCGACAACCAAGAATGGGATAAGATACACACCTTGCCATTCAAATGTACAAAGGACGTAACTCTGAGATGGTTTCAATATCGTCTGACCAACAGAATTTTAGCTACCAGTTCCTTTCTGCATAAAGTACAGATAAAAGATTCTGATCTGTGTGATTTCTGCGGAAAGGAAAGGGAAACACTTACTTATCTATTTTTTGCTTGTCCTCTGGTGAAAGATTTTTGGCATAATTTTTTCCTTTGGATCTCAGAATACGTAGAAAGTATTAGAATTGTAAATGTAACCTGCAAACTGATTATATTCGGAGGCTTGTATAACGACAATGTATTTAACACAAATTTGCTGTTAGCAAAACGATATGTATATCAGAGTAAACTTTAAAAACTGATGCCAAATATAAATACCATGCATGAAGAAACTTTTAGCAAAATATTACGAAACTGAAAAGGTTAGCTACTTTATTGAGTGTAAATACGATGCCTTCCGTGACAGGTGGTCTAGATGGGTATTACTGCTACGATGAAAGTTTATCTGTTTCTATATTATCTACTTTGTTGTGTACTCACAACAACTCAGCTAATTTGCTCCTCTTTGTTTGTCTATATAAAGAAAACAGGTGTGGAAACTCTTTCTACCAAATATACCTTCCGTTATCGAGAATCTTTATAAAAAAAATATAAAAAAAATCAACAAAATTTATAAGGAATTTTTTATTTCAAAGAGTTGTCAATGATTTGCATGTGTCCTCTATATTATGTAAAATGGTGTACATGTAATACGATATTGTCATACCTGAATAAAAAATATATTAAAAAAACTTTCTATCCTAATAAAACATCCTAACGACACAAAACTGAGGGCTGACACTCTTCGATTTTGTAGTTTATCATATTGGGATCATTTTAAGCCTATTTCCAGAACCTTCGAGCAGAGGATCATGGGTAAATTCTAAATGGCGAACATGTGGCGTACCATTTTTCTTCAAAATATTTGCTCATCTTCTCATAAAAGTGTGCAAAACTATTTCACAGCACATCAGATTATTATTTACTAATTTATCATGCAGATTTTGCAGAAATAAAATATTCGAAAAATCAACCAAAATGCCTTCTGGGAAAGCCCAGGCCCGGTAGGGTTAAGTCCTATCACGGAACACATCTGAAGGGCCGGTCCGAGGCATGATTTTCCGTTCTGGTCTTTCTTGAACTTTTATTTGTGCGACTGCAGACTCGCTTTTCTGTTAATTGATTTGTATATATCTGTGTTTTTAAGATAGTTGTGCTTTGTGAACTATGTACGCTTAGTTATATTTTATTTCTGTGACTATTAGTATGATGATGAATTGCGCGTGACTCAAAATCTTATCCCCCCCCCCCCCCCCCCCCCTTCAAAGTTCCGTTCTACTAAATTTGACCACCGCACAATTTTGGAGTGAGGAATTGATTGAATTATTAGAGCAATTAATAACAATTAACAAGAGCAATTAAGAACAGTATACGACATTATAGCAATGAGAACTGTATGTGGAATAATGTGAGCAAGCATTCAAGTATTACTCATACAACGAGATGGAGGGCGAGGGGGTGATACACAATCTCTGGGTTTTCTTCTATGTACTCCGGTTTCAATTTTACATGCGAGGTCTAATATTGGATTTTTTTTAGTTGGTAATACTTGACTGTCCCTTTAATAGATTATTGGTGCCTGATACGATTCAACAAGAGGTCTACTTTCCTCCAATCTAATTAAAATTAAATCCTATCTGCTCCCCCATATTTTAGGGACATGTACGATTGGGGAGCATTGATATAGGATATTAATTTATTAGGATTGCATTTCCTCATTTTGGTTTACCGTCACCTTAATCGTCTCAACAAAATATCTCATAAAGTTTATTGAGAGGGAGCAAATACATGTTGATGTCTGGATATGATGTTTTTGTATGGAAGAGTGGAAAGTGACAAGTTAACAATGACTCCTATGATTTGTGTCATGACCATGCTCCGGATCCATCATCCCAAGGGGTCCGATTTGGCATACCTCATCAGTTTTTGCACAATTGATTATCTATATTTACACAAAAGTTCATCGGAGTGGTACATTTTAGAACAATAATCTATTTGGTGATATATTCATGCCAATTTCAATTAATCGGTGAGATATTTAAGAGATGGAAAATACCGACAACGTCTGACGACTAACACGCCACCATAGGACTCTACAGGAAAACCTTCTTCGGCACCTCATATTCATACTAGAATACGGAAGATTTCAAGACGTAGCCTTGGTATCTCAGCCGTGATTTTATTGCAGATGTTCACGAGGAAACTATGATTTAACCACACGGTCACTAGCAGAAGTAACCACACGGCCACTATCACGGGATTAACCACCATGTTAAATCTATCCCCGTATTAAAGAGCATACAAATTATTTTGAATAGTGGTGCTTGGATGTCGCGGGTTAGATAGGTTGGATAGGCACGGCCAGTAATTACCTAGATGCATTAACATATTGAATCTGCGAGAACACTTCACTCCATGAATAGGTCTCTGGGAAAGCTATTCTTGTTACTCAAAACATTAAGTCAGATGGCCCTTGGCATTTACGTGGAGTTTGACATGATCTGACACGGTCAAGTGGGAGCTATTTCTATCTCTCACATCCAGGCAGCTAGCAAACTTATGGATCTTGTTTTCGGAGCAATTCTTGGAAACATTGGGGTTAATTTCACATTCCGTCTCGTCAGTAATAAATAAAGCACGACTGGAGAACCCATATGCTTCTGACAGGCTATAAGACATCAGCTGGAAACTGTTCAGAGTTTGTCAATGCATTCTGGTATGTAGTGAGGGATATCTAGCATATCTCTGCAGGTCGGCTTGTTCAGACATAGCCACAGCTATTCCATGCAGTTTTCGTGAATTTGCTGACGTGGCTTTGGCTGTGAATGATGGCAGCAAAGGTAGAGTAGCTCGAAAACCTTGGAACTTAAATACTCAATAGCCTGCGGTTATAGCTTTAGTTTGAAACTCCTTCTGGTCTTATGTAGACTCAAACCCAGTATAAATATTCCAAACTACTTTTAAGTGCTTTCAGATTTTATACATCTTAAGCTTGAGGTATATATCTGTAGATCCATCTGACGAGTGTGGATGATACTGGACATCCTCCATATTGCTCTGTATCACGTTCATCCTACCATTGAAGTTATGTTTGATGGACACACTGTCTGCACAATATCTATGTCTGACAGTCACGAGAACAGATTATAGGTGGCAACTCTTCTCTCCTTCGAACTAAACAGGAAAGCATCTAGTCCAATCTTGACCGTCGCTTGGTAAAGTATGAGCGACGGCCAAGACACCGCGTTACCAAGGTTCAGCTTATCGTTGTAAACGAGACAAAATAACATCGCCCCCCTCCCCCCAACTGAAGATTGACTTGATGAAGCTGATTTAGTTACCGGTATATCGTACGTTTGATTTTCAAATCGTTTCACATTAAGTCATACATTTGTTACACTAAAAATGTCAAGTTAAATGATTGATATTAAAATCATCGCGTTTACATCCACACGAAAATGTTAAAATGTCCCGTGAAATGTCCCATCCCTCCATCCAAGCTTTGTCATAGCTTGGCTATTAGTAGGAACCGAACATTTTTTCACACCGGACATTCTTTCCTGCATTAGACCTCTGAGATCTATCCCCGGATAAAGATAAAGATGCAGACTCCAGTGTCCATGAGAGTTTGGAGAGCTTAAACTTATTCAAATCTTTGTTGAAGTTGGAGATATATTTTTTTTATTTTCTCAGAACGAAGTCATGTGAACATTATGATACGTATAGTTCGGACATGCACCATCGTGTATAGAATGATCTTGAGATTCTCGATATCAGGCGTTAAAAGGGGGAAAACATGTACAATTATTAAAACATATGATAGAATTCTTGCTCTTTGTTCAAGAGCAGTTCCTGAAAATGTTGGGGTAATTTCACATTCATTCAGCAACAAATCTTACAACTGAATAACCCATGTTCTGACCGATCAGTGCTCACTTGAAACTGTTCAGAAGTTCTTAATGCAGTCCCCCATATGAGATATATCCGGCATATCTCTGTAGGTTGGCTTGTTCGGACCAGAGCTGTTCCAGTTTTCGAGAATTTGGTGGCGTCATTTTGGTTGTGAATTGTGGCAGCATCAACATGGGAAATGTTCCACGAAGCGTTAGCATGCAGAGCTGCTGTGACATCAAACTCCTAGTACTTATGAGTGCTCTCAGAATTTATATAGTCGAGTAAGGTTATAACTCCGAAGAATGGCAATCATAAATTCATCAGTGATATCATAATAATATACTTTTATCAGCAGTACGATATGTACTCCAGGGATACTCTCCAACATTGAGTATTTTTCTCTTGTAGTAGTCATGCATCCTCTCTGTAGTTGTTTGCTTCCCGTGTTTATATATACCATTGCCGTGTTTGTTGGTGGAAACACTGTCTGCACAGTGTCCATGTCTGCCAGTGCTTTATGATGATACCAGATATAGGCGCCACCAACTATTGAATTGCAGATATCTAGAACATCACAGGGAGTATCCAGGTCTATCTGTATTCACCAGCAATATTTATATTTCTCTCAGATGCCAAATATTATCAAATGCATTTTTTTAAATTCTCCCAATGTTCCTTAAAGCATGGCCGTTGGCATTTACGTGGAGTTCGATATGAGATGACACGGTCAAGTGGGAACTATTTCTATCTTAAGTTGGCAATGCCAGAAAGCTAGCAAAATTGTGGACCTATCTCGTTTTATGGGGCAGTTTCTAAAAATGTCCTGTGAAAAAATAGTTTTGGGACCTTTGACTGGAGAACCCATGCTTCCTACATATCTCTGGAAACTGGTCAGAGGTTCTGGTAATTGCATTCTCACATGATACTGCATGTCAGCGGGTTCAGAATTACAGTTACTCCAGTTTTCGAGAATTTGTTGACGTGGTTTGGCTGAGAACAGAGTCAACACAATGGTGATAACTATCACAAAATAAAGGCGATTATATACCATTATATGGTGATGGACATCGTTTATTGATGATGGCCATCACCATTTATTGATGAGAAGCCTGAATGTACACTCATTGTTCCTAACCATTATATTGCCAGTACATGGTTCTGCCTTCTCACATGCAGTGAGAGATATCTGGCATATCTCTGCAGATGAACTTGCTCAAACTTTACCACAGGTATTCCAGATTTAGAGAAGTTGCTGTCTCGACTTAATTCGGTCGGGAATATAGGCAATATTATATGGTAAATGTTGCACGAACGCTTGCAGACCTATGGTGCCATCAAACTGTGTTCTCAGAATTTGTATGGTAGAGTAAGGGGATTACTCCGAAGAATAACAAGATATCTCTGATATCATAATAATCTGAATTTATACTTTTATCCTCATTATTTATTATGTGGAAACCCATTAAATTCTGGTATAATTCCGCTCGAGGCTCGAATGTTCTTTACTCCAATACTAGATATCTTCACTGTAAAGTTGTTGCTTCGCATGAATTCTATCATTGAAGTTTCTGTTGGTGGAAACACTTTCTGAACAGTAGCCATTGATTCTGTACTCTGATCAAACTAATTTTAAGTTCTATTCTACCCTTGCTTCAAGTGTATCAAAAATAGTAAAATCGTCCAAACAGTGACATAATCTGGGATATGATTACCGATATCTGATTGATATACTGAAGATGGAAACACTGAGAAAATCGTCGCAGTGAGATCCACAATCCTCAAGAACAGATAAGGTGATCAAGTGTGAAAGGAATAAATGTCCTGGGAAATAATGTACCTTCTTCTAAGCTTTTCTTTAGTTCTTTCCATTTCTAATCAGAAAACAACGTCCTATCTAGGTTATTGAATAGGAACCGGGCATTTTTCATACCGGACATTCTTTCCTGCGATATACATTTCACGCCCTCGTGATTACTATGTTCTAGAAGTCTAGCTCCGGATATTACATTCCTGAGGGCATATAGATGCTGATTCTAGACCCTGTGATAGATGCAGGTGATGGTATGGTATGATAAGATATGATCAGAATGCTGCTTTATTTCATATGATATTACAACGTACCATTGCGTCCATGCTTAGTTAGAAGGGGAATTTAGAATTATTGGATTAGACGCAGTGAATAATCTAAATGGTATAGTTTTGTCATGGTAAATGCATCTCTCCGTCCCAAAGAAGAAACATATATCAAAACGTAATACTGAAGAAAAAGTCCAGCAAAGATGAGTATAGGCTATAACTATTGAAATAATAATAATCTACCTGTATTGAAAAAAAAATAGTCTGATGGGATGGGTCTAATAAACTGGAACTTACCATCGGAAATGTTTCTTCACTAATTTTAATCCGGAAAAGATCCAATCTATTATGATTTTCAATATAGAAAGAATGTCAGATTGAACGTACAAAGTGCGATTTTATTTACTATGAACGTGCATACTTCATGGATGTCCCCTTGATAATACTGATTAGTTTAAATTTTAAAGTTGTGATTTTGACGATATCAGCTATTCATGTTATTTTTTAAGAGACAATGCAGACTACTTTGGTGGTTGGATATCGTTGGATTAAGGGTTTACCGTTATGTTAGAAGCATTTATCTGAACATTAGTTATTCATCCTGGCATGGCAAGTAATTGCTCCAGATGTATGAACATGTGGAATCTGTGAACACCTGTCTTCTGAGAAGGCTATTCCTGTTCCTTAAAACATTAACCCAGTCTCCGAGAAAGCTGTCCGTCTTCCTTAAAACATTAACCCAGTCTCCGAGAAAGCTATTCGTGTTCCTTAAAACAATAAATCAGTCTCCGAGAAGCTATTCGTATTCCTCAAAACATTAACGCAGATGGCCTTTGCATTTAACTGGGGTTCGACATGATATGACAACGTCAAGTGGGATATTGGCACATGCAGAAAGCTACGGCCGTAGCATCTTTTGGGTTTTTCTTGGTTTTGGAACAGTTCATGAAAATGTTGATAATTTCACATACCGCCTGATCAGTAACAAATGGTATACGATTGGAGTACCCATGCTTGTGACTGTTCTCAATAAAAAATGTATGACCTGTTGTGAGAGATATCTGGTATACCTCTGCTGGTCAGCTTGTTCAGACTTCACGGCCAGAAAAATGGTGTTGTTCAACACCAAAAAAGGCGTTGAGCCCAACACCAATAAATGATGTTCAATTTACACCAACACCTTTTATCTCCAACGCCCTTTATTGGTGTTGGTCAGCACCATTAATTGGTGTTGAGCTATTAGCACTTGTCAGTGAACACCAAAATATGGTGTCGAACCATTTTCAACACCACTGATTGGTGTTGACCAACACGATTATTTGAGGGGTTGAACTGACCCCAACATCATATTTTAGCGTTCACATTGGTCAACAGCATTTCTCAACACCACTTTATGGTGTTGACCAGCCCTCAACACCAAAAATGGGCGTTGGGGGAAACACCATTTTTTCTGGCTGTGTTAACTGCAGCTATTTCATGCAGATTTCGAGAATTGCTGCCGTGTTCCTTATTTGTGAATTATGGTAGCCATCAAACTCAAAGTATTTGTATAGTAAAGTAAGGTTATAACTCCGAAAAGTGGCAGACATAAGCTGATCAGTGATATCATAATACTCAAAATGTATCCTTGTATTGTTATAATACTCGGTATAGGCCTACTCCAATTTTACTCAACATTCTCGGCCTCTGTATATAAATGTAGTTTTGTGCTTGTTATAGGCGTTTCTGTATGTTGGTGGAAACACTGTCTGTGCAGTATTCATTGGACATATCTAGAAGAGCACCGGGATTATCTATATTCTCCAGCAATATTTATATTCCCCCCCAGATGCGAGATAGGCCCAGCTCATATACCAACTGCATTGTTGTCGATGAGAAACCAAAACTTGTTTTTCGTCTCCCCGTGTTCCTTAAAGCGTGACCCTTGAAATTTACGTTGAATTTGACATGATATGACCTGGTAAATTGAAAGCTATTTCTGTCTTGAGAGAAACTACAGCAAACTTGTGAGTCTTTCTTGGTTTCGGGGCAGTTGCTGAAAATAGTGTATGACTGAAGTTCGAAACCATGCTTCTGACCTATCCCTGAAAACTGGTCAGAGGTTCTCATTGCATTGTGACATCAGGGGCGTCGTTAGGGGGGGGTCGTCAGGTGCGAACGATCCCCCTTTGGACGCGCCAAAAAAAAACAGAAGAAAAAGGAAAAAAAAAAACAAAACAAAAAAAAAACAGAGAAAACAAAAACAAAAACAAAAAAAACAATAGGGAAAAGAAAGAAATAAAAAATGTCCGTCTCGAGCTCCGTTCCAGTAGTGACGCGTCAGTTCGCCCAACAATGGGTTTACCGCGACTTTCCGTTTTATGGTCATAAAGTGGATTATGAAAGAGCTGTAGCTCTGTTCATGAGACTCCACCCTCGACGGATACAACAGGGGAACCCTCGACGGATAAAGTAGGCGAATTTACTATTCAATTAATCATTAACACAGTCACTAACTCGTGTGGGTTTTTTTTCCTTCTGCTCGATGCGTGTGGATTTGATAATGAAGCATTGGCAGCCTCGGTCTACCGTTGGCGAAGTGCAAAACGGACAATAAACTGAAAGCTGTATATGTATAAGCTTTGCTGAAGGCTATACTACATTCGTATAATATTTCATTTCCGGAAAATATATCAGTTTAACTTTTTTCTAGTCAGTATTTTATCATGGCCACGTTTTAATGAGTGATATTAGTTTTATTTTTCTAGTCAGTATTTCACCATGGCCACGAGATATAGTTCATGATACACAGTTTGATATTCTACACAATATTATTGTGATCATTTCAGCAAAAAATGTTCACAGTCATGAAATGACATATGGATCGTAAAGTGGTATGATGATGTTTAGTTTTAATCATTTTAATATGGTTACAGTGGCGTCGGAAGCGGAGGGGCCAGAGGCCCCCCCCCCCCCCACTTTTGATTTAGTGGGGGCCCGAATATCTTTTGGCCACTCACTTTTTAGCATCCCTAACTGACCATCTCCCCACATAAAAATTACAGATAGAGTACCAGGACGTGTAGTGGTGCGTCATAGGCCCGTTTTGTTTGTGTCAATCCAGGAAGTCAAATGGAGTCCGGCATATCTTCAATATCGATGCGGGTTTATGCGAAACAAATGTGAAAATAGAACCATAAATCTATATACATTGTAGACCCCGGAGCTTCCGTGGCCTAGGCGGCCCCTGGACCCTCGCCTGTCAGGCTGTGAGGATCGCTCATTTTAGCTTTGTGTAAATGAATCGCTAATGTCCCATGATGTAAAGGTCATCGTTTTTTTTTTATATGTTTTTTTTATGTGATAAATATAACTAAAAAGTCCAATGGATTCAGTCATGAAGTATGATTTTTTCAATATCGATGAGTGCTTATGAATGCGAAACATACGTGAAAATAGAACCATAAATCTGCATACATTACGTTCGAATTTATTTCTGGGAAAACTCTTAGAACGCGTCTCTGGATATCTGGAACTTCGGAGCTTCCGGGGCCTAAGCGGCTCGTGGACCCTCGCCTGTTGGGCCGTGAGGATTTTCTTGTTTTATCTTTGTGTGAATGGATCGTATCTGTAGGCATATTGGTTTCCCTCCCAAGAACTAAAAGTCATCGTTTTGTATGTTTTAAATATAACTAGAACGTCAAATGGATGAAGGCATGAGGTGCGATGTTTTCAATATCGATGCATGCTTATAATTGCGAAAAAACAAATCGTGAAAATAGAATCATAAATGTGCATGCAGTATGATCAGTTTTATTTCCGGAAAAACGTTCAGAACGCATCTCCGGCAAGCTAGGACCCCGGAGCTTCCGGGGCCTAGGCGGCCCCTGAGTAGTATATAAAGGCTATTACAGGTCACATTTTGGCGAGTGCGCAGGTGTTTCTGCGCAGGTATGACGTCACTTCCGGTTGAGGATTTTGCGGAGGAAATTGCGGAGGGTGCCAACATGTTTGTCCCCACCGGGTAAAATTTAAGGGGGATGGAATATAATAATAAAGATACCCTATAGGTGTTGTACGATCTGATTATGACGAGTCTAGGATCAGGGCGACCCCAGGGTCGGGCGTTTATTGTCCGGTATGTCTCCGCAAAAAATAAACATACAAAATGGCGGCCTGTGGGAGGTGGTGGTGGTGGGTTTAAAATGGCGGCCTGTGGGAGGTGGTGGTGGTGGGTTTAAAATGGCATGACGATCACGTGATCAAGGCATGTCTAGACTTGTTCTGGGTTGTACAGTTCTGCCATACGGAGATGGGTACTAGTATTTCGCTGACGTCCTAGTAATAAACATAATCTATAGGTGTTGTACCATGTTAATAGGATCAGTCTAGTATCTGTACCACCCTAGGGTCGAGTGTTTATTGTCCCGGGTATCTCCGCAGAAAATCAACAAACAAAATGGCGGCTCCAGGATGGTGTGGGGACGCCCTTTCCACATCACGGCGTCGACCGTAGCGCCATCTGCACACACTGACGCAAGGGAGACAACTCGTGTGGGCCAAGGGTATGGAAATAGCCGTTTTGGAGCTAGGGGAGCCACTACTGGTCCAGTGGGGTCGAGTGAGGTATCAAAGTGAAGCCTATGTGAGGGGGCATCTAATGGGCTGGGTGTGGGGTTGAACTAGCGTCATTCTGCGCATGCACGGTGGCCCAAGGTTATGAAAATAGCCGTGTTGGAGCTAGGGGAGCCCCTGATGGTCCAATGGGATCGAGTGAGGTATTAAAGTGAAGCTTATGTGAGGGGGCATCTGACTGGACTGGGTGTGGGGTTGAACTAGCGTCATTCTGCGCATGCGCGGTGGCCCAAGGGTATGAAAATAGCCGTGTTGGAGCTAGCGAAGCCAATAATGGTCCGATGGGGTCGAGTGAGGTATCAAAGTGAAGCCTATGTGAGGGGGCCTCTGATGGACTGGGTGTGGGGTTGAAATAGCGGCATTCTGCGCATGCGCGGTGGCCCAAGGGTATGGAAATAGCCGTGTTGGAGCTAAGGGAGTTACTACTGGTCCAATGGGGTCGTATGAGGTATCAAAGTGAAGCTTATGTGAAGAGGCATCTGACTGGACTAGTGGGGTTGAAATAGCGGCATTCTGCGCATGCGCGGTGGCCCAAGGGTATGGAAATAGCCGTGTTGGAGCTAGGGGAGCCCCTGATGGTCCAATGGGATCGAGTGAGGTATTAAAGTGAAGCCTAGGTGAGGGAGCCTCTGATGGGCTGGGTGTGGGGTTGAAGTATCGGCATTCTGCGCATGCGCGGTGGCCGAAGGGTATGGAAATAGCCGTGTTGGAGCTAGGGGAGCCACAAATGGTCCAATGGGATCGAGTGAGGTATCAAAGTGAAGCATTCGTGAAGGGGCATCTAATGGGCTGGGTGTGGGGTTGGAATATCGGCATTCTGCGCATGCGCGGTGGTCAAAGGATATGAAACTAGCCGTTTTGGAGCTAGGGGAGCCTCTAATGGTCCAATGGGGTCGAGTGAGGTATCAAAGTGAAGCATTCGTGAAGGGGCATCTGATGGGTTGGGTGTGCGGTAGGAATATCATTCTGCGCATGCGCAGACGCAATGCGGAGCTCTCGTCCAATCAGAAGCGAGTATTTCAAATCCGTCACAGAGCTCTCAGCCAATCAGAAGCGAGTATTTTGACCCGGTGCATTATGGGCCATATCCAAGATGGCGGCACGTATGTTCAAGATGGCGGCACATCCGGTGTCGAAAACTGGCCATTTCTTCGGGATGTGGTCACCTAGTGTCGAAAACTGGACCCTGTATGGGTCCCGCTAGCGCCTTGACGCCATGATATAGACCGGAGAGAGAAAACAACAACAACAAGGATGACACATGAGGGAACAACAACAACAACAAGTTTTTTTTCATATAGTTTATTTTCCCCTCCATCATAACATACCCACGCTGGGGGAGCCGCGTTGGGTATGTTTACAATTCAAGAAAGACTCTTGTCCAATCAGAGACCGCCATTTGCATCTGTCCTATTCGTCCCTGTCCGTTAGATGTATTCTTGTCCAATCAGAAGTCGCCATTTCAGAGAGTTCCTTCTTCGGTCATGTTCATTCTGAACCGTTTATTCTAATCATCGTCGGACAGGCCTGGATATTCTTCGGGCAGCATGTCCTGAAACAGTTGTTTGCGCATTCTGATCGCATTTTCCAGGGCCTCTGTGGGTGGTAGCCCCATAGCCTCTTCCAAGTGACGCTTGGTCTTCATGATGGACCTGTGCGTGGGGTCGCCTTTCATTTCAAGCGGTAGTAAGGTATACTGTTCATAGATCGCCATGGCTGTTTTCCTGATGCGGGAGCGCATTTGGGTGTACGTCTGTTGTAAATTATCCTCTCCGGCGTCCTCGATCGCTTCAGCGTGAGTATTGATAGCTGCTGTCACAATACGATCCCAGAAGGTAGGTTCTGCCTCACTTTCCTGGGATGTAGGCTGACTCTCTGAGGTCAAGCTCTCCATATCAGTAGATATACTGTCAGCAATCTTGGATTCGGTATCAGTCGATGCACTCTCATCAATCTCTGTATCAGTATCTGCCTCAACGGGCTCCTCGGCGTCTTCAATCCCATGTATATTTTTCTGGTGTCGCATCATATCGTAATGTCTGGTGAACGTGCGTTCACACTCAGAACAAGTATAAGCCATGTTGACGGTTGAACGTCGACTGTGCGTGTTTTGGGAATACGCTCGCTTTTATAGACAGTAACGGTCATCAACGCTTAGCTCAACGCTTCAACGCCCTGGTGAATTAGCTCAGAAGCTCTGATTTCATGGAATTGACATCAATTCATCGAAATGCAGTGACGCCCGTCAACGCCCGTCGTTACGCCTTAACGCTCGTCTCAACGCTTTAACACACTTTCTTAACGCTTTAACGACGTTTAATGATGCGTTCGAACAAATGTTTCTTTTGTGCTATTGCTCTGACATACGCCGCTTTCCAGTTCATGCCCGAGGTTTTCAACATCGACGCTGTTCTTTCAATTTCCATATGGACTGGATCCTTATCCAGCAATTTCATATGGGTCAGTAAGTCGACATACTGCTGACGTAAAGCCCGTCGTAGTCTGGGTGCCAATCTGTTATGGGCTAAAATTGCAGCTTCCTCTTTCGAATATCCTTTGCGTTGAAACTTGTTTCCTGTGGCCTCCAAAATCTCGCCCATCTCGGCGTCCATACTTTCTTTGAACAAATCCTTCCATAGCCTCGAGTTCACATTATGTTCTTCAACCTCGGGTTGGGCCTTCACGGTTGGGTGATATTCCGGGACTGGTGATATGAAGAAGGCCCGCTGTACGGGGGTGGGTTGCTGCTTCACCAAATGTGGACTCGGTGGATGGTGTAGGGGCTGTGGTGATTCCTCGCCGGGTAGCAGGTGGGTCGTCAGCCGGCGATCTTCGGGGGTATGGGCTTTTAAATCTACGAACAGGTAGCCGTACGGACGACTTGTCGCTTCTTGAAACGCCTGCACGAAATGGTCGATGTTCTGAGGATAAATTCGACTACCAAACACACGAATTTGTGCTCTGTCGATGGGGTTGGAGAACAACACAAAGTATTGGCAGTTCAAGGCAATATCTCCGGACGCCTTCCCTTGAGGAAAGAGATTCTTGGTCAAATAGATGACGGACAGATTGCGATGATGGGACCCTTTGGTGAATAGGTCGGCGATTTTCGAATTGTCCTTGGCCGCACTCATCAGATCATCTAGCACTACTACGTTGGTCTGCTCGGGGTCAAAGTAATACGGTTCGTCTATGTCATGAGGAATCCCTGGGACGAAACTCACATTCTGTAATCGCGTAGTTTCGTAGGCGGGCTGCCATTGGCTATAACACCAAACAACACGTGTCGGAGCTGGGGTTGCCACACCTTCCTCTAAGAACTTCATTAGCCAGGACGTCTTTCCACATGCCGTAGGGCCGCTCACCGTCATCGTGTAGGGATGCTCTACTGCACTTGCTGGACCTATAGCGGGACTCGGTGGTGTCTCTTGGTTGTGTTTGCCTTGAATGTGCCTGATCATACTATCGCGACGA